>OX457024.1:99811571-99924903 GCA_949752745.1 Protula sp. h YS-2021
AGACTAGTCATGTCGGACATTTTGTCAGTTTGTTGACAGTTGAAAATAAAGACTATAATAATAATAATAATATTAAGAAAAAAAAAAGGAATTGTACAATGTTGCGATATAGCCGTAATGTCCACAGAATCAAGAACGGGTGGGAAGGAGGGGGGGGGGGGGGGTGTTGGTTGAGAGGGCAGTTGTTACCAGACGTCATTGACCACACGAGTTCTAGTGCTGGTAGATTTTAGGTTCTCCCAAAAACTTAAGTTGTTCAGCGATGTGCAAGTGTTTTAAACAATAGTCAGCCACAAGGTTTCGGAACACTTAGTATTTTGTTAGGGGAAAAAAATACAGATAAATATAAAGGTATCTAGTGAAAATTTAAAATATTGAAATACCAATATGCAAAACAGTGAGTCAGTCACATGTCCAGAAATGTATAATACAGGGCAAAATAGTCAGCAACGCAGCCCCTAACTCGGCTCATGTCCTTGGAATAATTGTAGTGTTGTTGATGAAGAAGAGCCTAATTCTCCTGTTGACTAGAGGCTAAGCAAATCCCACAGTCTGTAAATTTTAATTTCGAAAACATATGAATGAGTACAATGAGCTTTTTTTTTTTTTTTTGGTGAATTTAAATACAGAGGAAATCGTTTTTTGTTGGAAAATATAGCTTTTTGACATTAAAGTGAACACGCGTGTGTCACAGACTCATACGCAGTACAAGAAACAACAGCAATGGCTTGAAAGTAACCCACTGGAAAATTCTTCATGTCACCCAAAAGAAATATTCGGAACGGGGTGGGGGGGGGGGGGGGGACGGGGGTGTATAAGAAATGCATAAAGGGTACACAATATACATCGGCTAGTAATGTGGAATACAAGGTGTGGTGTGCGGTCATCTGTATATGGGGTTATTGTCATTATGTTACCTCATTTAATTGTATTTCTGTCGTAGACAAAAAAAAGTTCCATTTTGATTTGTCGTAGACATGAGTATGAAATTGCCCCTGGTATGTTTTCGAAAACGTGAGCGAGGACATTGTGAGCAGTATTAATTTCAGTGTAAATAAAGGTACATGTTTCTAAGCTGACATTCAGTGCAGAGGCATGCAAACTGAAAAATATGCGTTCTTATTGTCGTTTCTCAAAGAACAAAAAAAAGAAAAACAAACAAACAAACAAACCAGCCCATCCATCCGTTTTGTGTTCGACCGAACTGACTCAGCAGAGGTATCAGTTTTGGATGTTCGCGCTTGATAGGCTGCATGTGTTCGAAAGATGCCAGTGGTATTCACAAAATTCAACTTTTCAGTTAACTTGTGCCGTTAACTGATCCGTTAGCAACCAAGGGTTGTTTTCAGAAAAGTTAACTGCACAGTTAACAAATTCCTTTAACTGCTTGTGTAGCTAATATAATTTTTGAAAGTTAATTGATATGTTTTCCTTTTATATTAGAATATAGTCTTTTGAAAATTGTTTGCGTAATTGAGCTAAATCAGCTGATTTCCCTGGTGCGGTGTAGAGTTAACTGCACAGTTAACTCTTGTGAATACCGGGGCCGAATGTCCGAAAATAAAGTAATAAATTTGTTTTGTTCAACAAAATAAGTACATCTGAAAATTATCGCGAAATCAAAGATGGCAACTTGGGGGCCATTTTAACTTTCTAATAGATTCCAAAAAATCACTTTCAGGCGTGATTTTTAGATAACTATGTTCACGTACTCTTGGCCTTATTAGCCAGAACTTCTACAGAAGCGGGGGTTATACCAGTCATGGAAAGTACATGCTCATGTACGCTTTTTAAGTTGAAAAAAATCACATCTCCTATTTTTTTAGCCTGAATGTCTTGAAATTTTGGATGAAGGTACTGGATCTAACCAGCTATTACTTTTTGGGCAATTCGTCAAAGGAAAAAATAAAGAAAGAAAATGGCGGAAATATTGGCCAAAAACCAACTTACTTTTAAACGTGTCTCCTCCTAGGGGTTTAAAGGAAGCAAGCCTTGGTAACTGCTTGGCTAATTTTTTTTATTCGCCAAACAGTGGCGGAAGAATTGGCGAAAAAGTACATTTTTTGGGTAAAATCTGAACTGATGCCAGGGATGTGGTCTTACTTTCTTGAAATGTTGGTTAAAGATAGCAGACTAGCACTTGCCTAACTTTTACTTGTGTTTGACCATCCAACAAAACTGGCGGAAATATTGGCCTAAACCAAATTGTCTTAAAAACACATCTCTTTGTGGAAACATCATAAAGTTTTGCTCAAACGTTAGAGGACCGGGGGGGGGGGGGGTGTAAGTGCCCCGACCCCTCGTCTTTTTGGCCATTACTTATAAGCCGAAAACTGGTTGAAATATTGGCGAAATTTTTATGCCCCGTTCCACGGTAGTCGGAGGGTCATATAGTTTTTGCCCTGTCCGTTCGTCCGTCCGTCGGTGCGTAACGCTTTGGGTGCTCACGTTTGTGTATTGAACCCGTCCTAGGGTTTCAGGCCTGGCAACCTGAAACCTATATGGAGTGAATATATATAGCATGAAGGTGTGCACTTCCCCTTTACACCGACGTTCGTCCGTTCGTCTACCCGTGAGGTGGTTCGGAACTTAGCATATTTTTAGTACATTTATGGGTAGCTTCGAAGTTTTGTGTAATGAACGCGTCCTAGGGTTTTAGGCCAGGCAACCTGAAACCTATGCGAAATAAATATATATTGTATAAAGGTGTGGACACTGTCACAAAGTCCTCAGGTAACTGTCTTCGTTGGAGTATCGAAGAATACACAATTGTGGCGTTAGGCTTTAAACTCTCTGTACAAAACTATGAAACAGCTACACTTGGCGCAGAAAATTGTTTGCATAAAAGTTTGGGATAACATTGTTTGTGCCTGTGTGTACTACTATGTGTGTCACACTGTGTATATTTTGCAGTAGGGGAATTAAATTCGAAGAAATTCTGCAATTAAATCTATCTGAATTGCAATCAAACGAACAACCACTGCCGCACACTATTTGAAAGCTCTCAAAAAGGTCCTTGAAATAGGCCATGGGTCTTTTGATGCTGTCACCAATTATAAAGAACGTGGCCATTTTAAATCTGTAAAGAAAAATTGGCAGTGTAAAAATATATACATGTATGAAATATGCAATTCATCATAAGTCGACGCAGTAACAGACTAAAACATTAAAGAGTCTGTACGCTTCTTAGCACGGATCCATATTGCACTGTAGAGTAAAATAAAATTTGTGGAAATATAATGTAAAGTACAATGAAATATATAATAATAACATGCCTCTTTTCTTCTTCTACTGGCTGTGGTTTAAACGTGTGCACAAAATGAATTGAATCGCTCCACTTGTTTTGGCGCTAGCCGTGCACAAATGTCGCACATTTAGCTCTGATTGTTGAATTTTATGAAGTTTCAGTATTTTCACAACTTTTGATATTTTTTGAAAGTGACCCCTGCATGCACTGTCCGCCACCCTAGTCTACACGTATGCAAAAAATGAATCTATTCTCTCCAATGGTTACGGCGCTAGCGCTGCACAACGATTCGACACAGACAGACGGATGGACCCAAATTCAAGTCCCGCGCTACGCGGCGGAGGGGGACTAATATGACGAAAAATAAATTTATATTAATATCTTAACTGACGCAAGGACATGGTTTTGTTTTGACATTTTCATTAAAGGCAGCGGACATTAGTACCCACATGGCTATTACTTCTTTCCACCGAATCGCCGAAAATTGGCGGAAATATTGGTGATGAACCAATTTTGTATGAAATCTTGACTGATGGCAGATACATCGCCTTACTGTTGTGAAATTTTGTGTATACTTCTAGTCATATATCCTGACATCAGTATTCATGAACTTGGGTATTGTCCATGGCAGTCTGGTTAGTGCGTGAACTATATTCACAACATCAAAGGAAACGGACTATCAGCTTTGGAGTTACAGCCGGCTGTTGAGACGCACATACAGCACCAATACCTTCCCGCACGAAACGCCCGCACAAAAGCAAACTGAAGCACGCGTACTCTTGTACGGTCTTATATGCATTACTTTGCTAATGTTGGAATGAGTACACTGCAGTATGTACCAGTAGACGATCTTATGTGGAAATTTCGTACAAAAGCACACAAGAACTTCATCGCATTGCTACGGACGCTCCGTGAGAGCTATAGCGCATCCCTTTCTTTTCTGGAACCTAAAGCTCCAAATGGGAGCTAATAAGGCCCTAGTTGAGGATAACAGTGTCGTGCCCCATATGCAATGTTTTCTGAAACTGTTTAGTTCATTTGATCATCTCAGAAAACTGGCGTTATATTAATAATCTCGGGAACTGATACCCAAGGTTAAATGTGTATTAAAGTCACAGAATTTCTGCGAACAACATTATCCCACAAAATGTGAAGAAAAAATTCTGCGTCGAAAAAAAAAATCATTGGCTAAGCTGGTAAACAAACTTGCAAGCTGACGGCTATGAAGAAAATTGTCGATGGTCGATCAAGCTTTCACAAGTCAAAACTTAAATCCAATGGACGGAGGACCAATTTATTCTGCAGCTACAACTGGGCTACATGCAAAAAAAAAAAAAAAAAAAAAAAAAAAACGATTTTCAAGTTTATTCAATACTTATTCATATCTTTCAAATACAGACTTATAGAAACTGCTACACTAGTTTTTTGTTTTTATATTTTTAGTACTACAACGCTTAAACTCAGATTTGATATTTCTCGAGGGCCTATGTATTTAATATTCGTAAAACCCCACGCTGCCGTTCTAGGTCAAGAATCAGCATATAAGACATATTCAAAAATAATTTGCCATGAAGAAAAATATCAATTTCCGTTTGTGTTCCAATGCCGTGATATCAGCAATTTTCCATTTTATCGCACAAAAAAAAAAAAAAAAAAAAAAACAACTGGAGAGAGCAAATACATTATAAATGAGCGTAGGCATTGCAAACACTGATTGTCTAATTCACAAAAACTACAGCGGTTTCTTCTCGTGTTTCTGTTTCTCTGTTCTTATCAGTCTTTTGCATCTTTTTGTGAAGGCTTCTACAGAATCTGAAAAAGAAGAAATACAATGTTGTCAATTTTATCTTGTGTACATTTGGGCTCGGCATTACCGTATGCTCATTCAAACTTATTGTTATAAATAAAGCCGCAGCATCGTAAACAATGCGGCACCATCGTAATGAAAGCGGTACCATGGTAAGCAAAGCAGCACCACCGTTAACTCATGCTGGCGTTATTCTTCTCCAAATTTGGCGATAAAGATCTTGTTCAAGATATATACATATTTTACGTGATGACATCATACGCCGCACTCGTTCGTTTTACTGGCGAAAAAATTTAACAGAATCTTTCGGACCTACCAAGCAACAATCTAATCACGTTTGAACTTTCTCAGATGCTCAGCGGCTGAGAAATTACGCACCCAAGATTTTTACGCAATGACGTCATATGCCTGCTCTAACACCGTAACATGCAGTCAAAAGTTGGCCGTAAACACCGACCTACCCAAGTGACAGAGCAAGTCTGAAGTCTATCCAACTTTAACTAATGTAAAAGTTCGTCCCAAGACGAAAATTCGAAACTGTCAGCACAGCGTTTGCTAAAAACACTGTCGACCTTTCTGAGACATTATTGTCTTCCCACTGCTAAACTTGAAAAAGCTAGAAAATCCGAGCTGGTTTTTATCCCAGCCGACGGGCTACATTCATTGCTTGTGGGGTATCCGTCGTCCGTTATAGGTGTTTGTGTGTGTGTCGGTCTGTTGTGAACAAAATGTTGTGTGCAGGATAGAGGAGGGCTAGAAACCAAGGTCCACCCCTCTACTCCACTCTCAAGTCATTTAACGAATGCTTACCTTGGTGACTTACTCTACTGGTTCTTTCTCGTACCCGGCACCATAAAACGGAACATATTGATTTATCATCGGTGAGTCAAATACCCAAACTGCCCCAAACAACACCGCAATGCTATAGATCTTAACCGCGCCCAACCTACAATGAGAACAAGAAAGGAAGTTAGATTCTGAAGACTGAAACAATGATGTGGAACTCAAACTACGGGGTCAGCGAAATGCTCTACCCCGGGGATACTACCCCGGGAAGAACTTTTTTTAACCGATTTTTTTAAAAAAGTTAATGGGTGTCATCGATCTGCTGTTTAACAAGCCTGTCAGTCTCATAATGACGCCTCCGTGTTATCGAGCATAGTGCAATTTAACACAGTTAACACTGTAATATTTAAAATACGAATTCTGAACCAAATGAGAAACCAGATATTTTTAGTAAGCTATTCCAGAATAGACTATCGATGATTCAAATATCACAGAAATCAACAACACTTCAGTTTTCTTATACCAAAGAGTGAAAATAAGTTGAACAATGTAAACTGTAAATCTTTTTGGCGAAAGGAAATAAAAATATTCAAAACTGGATTCACATTGGACTGTTTATTAAAATGTAGCTTTCTGTTACTTCGATTTACCGGTAGTCTATTCCGACATAGTATACCAGAAGATATCTGGTTTATTATCCGCATCAGAATTCTTGTTTTAAATAATGCTGTGTTATTTGTTGCGAGTTAGTTATGGTACACTTTCCTAAAATCATTACAGTCCATAATTTTCTCGCAATTACTGTCTCTTACGAGTACCAGAAAATGACTTAAATAAGGGTATCTGAAAATATGGATTTTGAAATAAACATTTCAAAACTTGATGCACCCAATACAGTTATTTGTTTAACAATCCATAGAAAACAGTACAATCATGATCGGAGATAACCCCGTTTCGAAAACGTAAGTCTAGATGAAACTTGTGGTCTTCCTTTGACAGCATGAGTCGTAGATCCTCTAATAGAACTTATCATTGATGTCAGTTTTGCTAGTCTCGGCGCACGACACAGGCCAATGGTGTTATTTTAGAAAAGGAGCATCACATTAAACGAATGGAACTGGCAATTGGACCAGCACATCTGGCGTCATACAAGCTCCATTTAAAGTATCAAGGACAGAATTTGAATGACCAGCAAACAAGCATCATTCATAGTTTTCTCAAGAACCGTAACCCAAACCAAATGACCTCACTTATTGCCCTTGAAGCTCAGTCGTCTCCATTCCCCGAGGCCTGTTTTTTTTTTCAAATGCCGCACGGGCTGTCGATCCTGTTACATGGCGGAAAGGTGTAAAATGCAACAAATCAGTCTCAGAATTTGCAGATTTGGCTATAATTTGCTGTCTTCACCCCGATCGTCCGCTTCCTTGGATCTAATGTTTTTAAATTTCGGTACAATTCATAGCAAAGTAAAGAATAGATTGGGAAATGACAAGGCATCAAAACTTTTGTTTTGCTACAGAATGTTAAAGGGCGAAAAGGAATTGGACTACTAATCATAACTGGACAAAAATTGAATAAAAATCAATTCTTCCAGGTTTTTTTCCAATCTTCTTCGACGGTTCGCAAGAAATATCTTTTGGACTGGAAGAAATCCAACCCTGTAACTTTGAGATCGGCCTCCACTTCAAATCCTAGCTATATAACGATACACCTGTCAACTGAGCCTGCTTTGAGGCACCTTTGTGGCGACTTTGAGCGAGATTCAAAAATGGCATAATAAATGGAAACAAGTATACCAGTGAACTGATTAAGTCCCCCGTCACACCTCCGTTTTTGAAATAAAACAGTTCGAGTGATCTTGACCTTTGACCCAAGGTCACCAAACCCTAATCAGGTCAAGATCTCAGCTTCCCAAATCAGCTGTCAATGTTAGCTTCCCAACTCAGCTGTAATCTGTCCAGCCGAACTTGATATAGCATGTTCACAACAGCGTGCACATGATGCACAACCTGAGAGATTGTGTCCCCAAGAGAAAAATTTAAAAGTTTCAGTGACCTTAAAAAAGTTACCTTGACCTTTGACCCAAGGTCACCAAAACCTCATCAAGTCAAGTGCCTTTGCCCACCATTCTACCTACCAATTTCGGTTGAAATCTGCCCAGCTAAACTTGAGATACCCGCCTTATACAACAGCAATGATAACGTTTAAAAAATCTGGCAATTTTTTTATTTTTTTTTTTTTTTTACAAAAATAAAAATAACCATGCGTTGCACACCTCCAATATATGTTCTCTCTGTCTGTGCAAGAAAGAAATAAAATCACTCCATTAGTTACTGAAATATGGCGCGTACCAACTTACCACTATAAATTATTATATTATAGTGGTTATCACACATTTTCATAGCTTTTAAAAAATCTGGCAATTTTTCAATTTTTAACAAAAAATAAAAAACAACCACGCGTTACACACCTCCAATATACGCTCTCTCTGTGTGTAAGAGAAAAATAAAATCCCTTCAATAGTGACTGAGATCTAGCGCGTACAAACTTACCACTATATATAGGGGCAATTGCACATTTTCACATCATCTCAAAAATCAGGCAATTTTTCATTTTTTGAGAAAAATCAGAAATAACTACGCGTTGCACACCTCCAATATACGCTCTCTCTGCGTGCAAGAGAAAAATAAAATCCATTTAATAGTGACTGAGATCTAGCGCGTACAAACTTACCACTATATATAGGGGCAATTGCACATTTTCACATCATCTCAAAAATCAGGCAATTTTTCATTTTTTGAGAAAAATCAGAAATAACTACGCGTTGCACACCTCCAATATACGCTCTCTCTGCGTGCAAGAGAAAAATAAAATCCATTTAATAGTGACTGAGATCTAGCGCGTACAAACTTACCACTATACATAGGCGCAATTGCACATTTTCACAACATTTCAAAAATCTGGCAATTTTTCAATTTTTTAGAAAAATAAAGAATAACCACGCGTTGCACACCTCCAGTATATGTACTCTCTCTGCGCAAGAAAGAAACGAAATAACTGCATTAGTTACTGAGATATGGCGCGTACAAACTTACCCTATAGATGGGGACAGACAGACGGACACGGCCCGTTTCATAAGTCCCCCGCACCCACGAATCTCCTCCAATAATTAGGCAGCACGGTTTATTACGTGAAAAAGTAACAAATTTTTCAATTATACACTAAAAACTTGAACTAATATTTAAAAAGTTCGGAAGAAACTAGAAATGTGTCCGTTGAAACAGGGATGCCCTCACCGAACTGCCACATGATATGGTTTAGGGAATAGGGCTTACTAGAAGAGCAATTGTCTAGACATTTTTTCAACTGCAACGCCATTTTTCAATAATGCCATCTTACACATCTTCAATATATATATATTTTCAACATGCAAGGTTTCAGGTTCCTACGACAACTAGAGCAGTGTGCGCAGCCCACATATTTCCCACAGCCCCCCCCCCTCCATCAGTTAAACACGGCCATCAATAGTCAATCAAGAGCTGAAATTTTCTAAGTCCAGCTGGTCCATTTTCCTTGGACGAACCTGGCCCATTTACGTGTTTGTTCCCACAGAAGCTACATACCAAGTTTCATTAAAATCCCTGCAGCAGTTTTTAAGTTATCCTGTTAACAAGCTCTTGATGACAGACCGACCGACCGACATGCGGTCGATCGCATATATTCCCCCAGTGGGGAATTAATCACTTCTATGAGAAGTCGGCCGAACAAAACATCGTTTCACGACTCAGTTCAAGCCAAACATTCACCATTTTTGACAATTTCCCACGACGCCAATTTTTGGCCGATTTTGACAATAATGCCACGTTACACATCTTCAATATATATATTTTCACCACGCAAAAGTTTCAGCTTCCTACGGCAATCACTTCTATGAGAAATCGGCTGGACAAAACATCGTCTCACGGCTAACTTCAAGCCAAAACTTCACCATTTTTGACAATTTCCAATTTTTTCTCCCATTTTTACAATAATGCCACATTGCACATCTTCAATATACAGTCGGACCCGCGTAATATGAAGTGGTCGGGACCGAGCAAAATACCTCATATTACGTGAACTTCATAATACACGAACTTTTACATATCATACTTTCAAACCCCCATAAAATCAATAGGCATAGATTTATTGCTTATTTTGGAACGTGCTACTGTCATATAAAATCAAACTAAATGAGTCACACTACATACAATTAAAATCACGTATAATTCTGTCTACGTCTTCGAAAAAATATTCATTAATTTTCGATTGTTTGGAGTTTGTGCCTCTGTTTCTGCAGCCAGTCTATGTACCTCGCCAAAAGACCAATAACCGGAGTAGGACATAAAAATCCCTGGAATGCACCACTACATTAATACCCTGAATTTTGATTACAGCATTGAAACGCAGTAGCTTTGAATCAAACGAAGTACAATTAACCATTACTCCCGAACCAAATTAATAGATCATTGGCCGGAGCAAGATAAAAAATCCCTAGAATGCAATACAACATCCAATACCAGAGTGTTTGATTACGGCATTGGTTCGCAATAACTTTGAATCAAACGACTGTTGTATCTGCTTAAAGACTGCCAAAATGCAACTGCGACCCTTCTGTGATCGCCCCACAATAATGCCTTTTATAAACAATAGCATTCAATGTTGACACTTACTCAGTCTTTTGTGTACTTGTGTTCTTTGTGTTTGTTGTTCTTGACCTTTTATGTAGTTCATATTACGCGAACGACTTATGCAGCAAATGTGGCCTATGGGACCTTATGCTGGACTTCATATTACGTGAACTTCATATTAGACGTGCTCATGTTATGTGAATTGCTGTCCATAGAAGCCAAGGCATTTTACATTGGGACCATGCAAATCACTTCATATTAGGCGAACTTTATATTGACCGTGTTCATATTAAGTGGGTCCGACTGTATATACTTCCACCATGCATGGTTTCAGGTTCCTACGACAATCACTTCCATGAGAAGTCGACCGGACAAAACATCGTCTCACGGCTAAGTTCAAGCCAAAAATTCACCACTTTTGACAATTTCCCACGAAGTCAATTTTTGGCCGATTATGACAATAATGCTACGTTGCACATCTTCAATATGTATATTTTCAACATGCAAGGTTTCAGGTTCCTATGACATAGCCTTGAGGACAGACAGACGGACCAGCTCATAACGGGGGATAACAACTCGCATGCAATTTTACACATTTATTAAAAGTTTTAACAAAGAGTTTTAAGTTTCAATTTTCTTTATGTTCCGAGTATGAGCTGTTTTTGCTATATTTGTTTTATAATTTCTTTCATTTTTTACCCGGCTCCCTTGCACTCGAAACCAAAAATTCTTGAGCATTTTATTCGAGACACCCAAAGAGTGGTTAGGCTTATACTGTGCATGAACTTTTAGTAACTCTTTGATCTGTCCATGATAAAATTCCCTGACATTTTCCATGGCAACATTCAATTTCCACCATATAACCCATTTTAAGACATACTATTATTTGCTGTTGATCAGTATCTAAGAAAACCCAGCAACCGTCATTTTCCTATTCTTTATTTACTTACACAGTTTACTTCAACAGAGTTTTCGGAGAACAAATCTCAGATTTCAAATTCCGAATTTTACTTTCTGTACTGCAAATATAAATAACTTTACAACTGTAAAAAAGACAAAGACTCTCATACATATACAACTACACAGAAAGGGATCAAGCCAAAGCAGAGCTAAATAAACACTTGTCCGATTACAATAAATATTGCACATCTTTACCACTTTCTTTAAACCATTTGTTTTAAATATATAGCGTGGTCATGCAGTCCTTGTAGCGCCTCTAGCTTTGACAACCTTACGAATACTAAAACGGGTTGGGATAAATTGGTTTTATTTCATATCAAATCGTACTCAATTAAAACGATTTACATTACAATAGTGTGATATGTCTACACACAACTACATGTACAGAGGTATGCATCTATAATTGTTTAGATACGCGAACAGCAATGGGGTTGGGGTGGAGGGGGGGGGATAAAATTTTGAAATCTGAGAGCAATTTTTTTTTTGTGTTGACGCAAGCGCAGCTAGCAAAGTTCTGAATTAATTGCTCTGAGCAGAAAGTAGGGGAGGCCGGTGCTGTTCTGTAATTGGCCAATAAGGTTTGGGGTATGTGTGTGTAGAGGAGGGGTAACGAATACTCCCGTCGCCGTGGAGTCTAGAATACCGGAGTAATTTTGATACAGTATCTCAACAGCAAATATAAAAGTGACACAGCTGCCGTCCCTAAGTCTGAGACAGAGCGCGGAGAGTAAATATTATGCAAGACTCAAGGGAATGACATCTGTTGCGATAACACCTGTTTAAACAAAATTAACAATCTCAATTTGCCATTAAACAATTGGTTTTAAATAAATAGCGTTCTCATGCAGTCCTTGTAGCGTCTCTAGCTATGAGAACCTCACGAATACAAAAACGGGTTGGAATGAATTGATTTTATTTCATATAAAATCGTACTCATTTAAAACGATTTACATTACAATAGTTTGATATGTCCCAAGAAGTCCCAACCCGTTCAAGTAGAGGTAGTCACGGTATTGTATATGATAAAATGTAAGACAGTGAGACAGTTTTGTGTGATCCTCCGTGGCTCGGGGGTATGACGCCCGACTATAAAGGGGTAGGTTCTGGGTTCGAAACCGACCTTCGATAATATACTTTTATGTTTCACTGGTGCAACATTACAGCTGTACTAAAGAAATATAATTGCAATTACCAAGAACACAAAGAATAAATTAACTACCCTTGAAATTTTAATCTCAGTTTTGTAGGATCCACTTAATACAAATAACATAAGCTAATCATCACAGGATTAATATCCGGATTGGTCCAGTGGTTAACAACCTCGACCATGAAGCGGGAGATCCGGGTTTGTGAGCCCGGAGGTCGGCGATGATTTTTTTTTCTTTTTTTTTGCACCATTTAAGCGTTCAGCTATGATTTTTGAGTATAACATTCGCAACCAGAGGGGAACTGCCAGGTATCTAGTATCTTTCGTATGCATCCGAGCGCCAGGATCCCTGCGTTTTAATTACGTGGGGCGCAACACCGCAGGAAAAAGCGTAATTCGCGCCACCTCGTCTAAACGAATGCCTACTATAGTCGTGCTCCTTTAACCCTAACTGCGCCAGCAGAGTGCGTACAGTTGCCACAAATAATCTATGGGTCATAGGTACGATGGAACTATCTTTCCGATAACAGAAAAGTGGAGCACTGTGGTGTTGCTGGACATCTGAAATGTGCTCTCCCATAGCGGTTACTGGGCACAGCTCTGAATTTGGGATACAGGTTAAGGGTACTTGCAACACCGAGTCGAAATTGTGCATAGTTTTCGTGTGTTTGACTTTGATTAAGGCGCCCTCTTCTGTCACTGAGTAGTCGCGTCTACATAAATCTTTTCGACAATCATGGCTAGCTATTGTCTTGGTTAGCAATGTTGACTTGCGGAAATAACAGAAGAAAGCGACAAAACATGCTGCCCAGAAACACTTTTGAAAGGAATCCTTCAGTGACAGAAGCTCCCGCATTTTCCTTAAAAAATTTCCACAGTTATAGGGAGCTTTCGCTTTGGTGCAGTGCCTTTTACATGTCCTATCCCTTTCGAGGTGGTACTTACTAACCAGTTATCTATCATGGGACTGGGAAAACCTAATTCCAGGTGCAGTATTCGGACACCCGCCAGATACGCTCGTATCGATTGTGGCTTGATCGTGCGGGCACACCACAAATCGTGCGGGAATACCACAAAACGGGCCAGTGTGATATGCTGAGCGGGAACTGGTTTGTATCGGAAATATATACAGAAACGCAGGTAGGAGTCTCGATGAGTTCTGTATGCTGACTTTGTAGATGAAGCAAACGCAGCATTTCGAAGGGACTCTAACTCGCTATCCAATATGGCTTCTTGCTCGACCACTCCTGTAATAGTACCTCACGCGAATGAGCAGACATATGATCAGCTAAAGGTACTCTGTGAGCTAGGCAGGTAGACATTGGCAACATGTGAAGTCTACTAATTGAATCAGCCACCTTAATCTTTCTAGACTGAATGAATTATGCACAAATTTTACCGTTATACAAAGCACAAGCAACTAAAATATCCCCGAGTAAATCACAGCCCACGGTATTGCGAATAGATCCGTGGTTAATCGAGTGAAGTACAGTCATGTTGTCAGTGCGCAGTGTAATTACACTGTTCCGGTACAGCGGTATCCATCTTTTTATAGCTAGCGTAGCAGCAGCGAGCTCCTTAATATTAATATGCGAGTTTGCCAGCGTTGGGAAGTCTTTTTACCAGTGTGTATAAAACCAATCACTTATGGAAGCGTTAGCGATGAGGGCG
Source organism: Protula sp. h YS-2021 (assembly GCA_949752745.1). NCBI lineage: Eukaryota > Metazoa > Annelida > Polychaeta > Sabellida > Serpulidae > Protula > Protula sp. h YS-2021. The sequence goes on from OX457024.1 coordinate 99,825,857, forward strand.
GCGCCACCCCCTTGTCAGCAAGCGTCTGTGACAATAGATGCAGCTTCGAGCACAACTTTACGCAAAAAGAAAGACGTACCGTTGAAGTGGGTGCATAAATTTGCGATAGTGCGTAAAGTTTGCTGGAGATCACGTGATATGTGCGTGCGATGGTGAGGACGTTTTAATGCTGACAAAGCTTCGATTAAACGCCTCAGTGTAGGCCTCACAGAATGAATCACTGAAGCTACCCAATATAACCGTCCGATTAGTACTTGTAAATCATGTTTCAATGCTTTTCGGCGCGAGAAATCCCAGGTTTTAAGCGTATCAATAATATCCGTAAGTTTTTGTTCCGGAATAGAAATCTTACCTTTCCTTGTGTCAATTTGTGTGCCCAGGAATGTTAACTTTTGCGCTGGACCGACACATTTTCCCCAGCTAATAGTGAAACCGAGGCGTTGCAACAGATCTATTAGCGTATCCATGGCTATTGTGCACTCTTGGTAGGTAGGTGCACTATCGAAAAAATCATCAATTAGACAGATAGAGGCGGCAATACCACGACGACGTAGCATACGAACGACACTTTGGGAAATGCTGTGAAAAGTACCCACGCCTAGTGAGGCTCCGATTGATTGATTGTTTGATTGGTTTAACGACACCAGCAACCCGTTAGGGTCATATATGTCAGTTCTGTTGCTATAGGAAGACTCAGTTGAAAGTAAAATCAGTTAATATAGACAAAACAAGCAGTGTACACATCTAAAACCGACTAAATTCAATTTAAAACTTACGGTACAAGTGTATTTCTTTCAGAAAATAAATAATTTTGCTTGGTGCTACCTTTGTAAAAAGGTCTTTCATGGAGTTCACACTGTAGTAGCGTGAACGAATGTTCTGAAAATCTACGCAATTGAGTAGAATATGTTTTACGGTCAAACGTTCTTGACAACCAATACATTGTGGAGGCGCATCGCCTCTCAAAAGATATCCGTGGGTGATGTATGTATGCCCGATTCGAACTCTATGCATAACCGTTGAATCGCGAATATTGCCAAAAGCTAGGTGCTTTTGTCCTACTGTTGGTTGGATTTGAAAGAGTTTGTTATTTCTTTGTTCGTTCCACTTTTGTCGCCAAAGGTTTTTTACATAACTTGAGATATGTGGTTTAAAGTCCGAGTACGGTATGAGAAGGTCGGATATGTTGTAGTTTAGGGCCTCTTTTGCTGCATGGTCCGCAGCTTCATTACCCGCTATGCCGACGTGACTGGGTACCCAGCAAAACACTAGTGATTTTCCTTGTTTGATTACCCGTTCATAACGTTCTATTAGGTCTAAAATCATTGTATTCGACACTTGCAGATTTTCTACTGATTGTAAGACCGATAGCGAATCGACACAGATAACAAATTTTTTGTACCTACTAATGAGTGAGGCTCCGAATGGCAAACGTGTGTCAGTCATGTATGTATAGTGTTTTTCCCCCTCAAAGCGCCATTTTAAGCCAGTAGCCCTACGCGAATCAATGCTTACTGAAGCGTGTCTATATGCGCTCTTTAAATCAACTTTCGCCATGTACCAGTTTTTATCTACCAAGTTAACAGCTGTGTCGACTGTCACAAATTTGTGTTTGTCCGGAATCGCATAATCATTTACACTAAATCCCTCTGGTTGTGAGCCGTCATGAATTAAGCGTACAGAACCATCGTCTTTAGGAACACAGGATAAAGGACTTACTAGTTTTGTTTTATGTTGCACTTTTACGTAGCGTCCGAGTTCGAGTTCTTTGCGTATTTGCTTTTCTACCTCGCATCGATACGTTATTTCTTCCTTTTTACTGTTTGGGCGTTCTACCTCAGCCAGTGGGGTGTTTGGGGTTATAATGTCAAAACCATATTTCAGACCGTTTACCAAGAAATCATAATTGGAATCCGTTTCGAGTTCACAACACCATGAGTCGAAGTTATCTGTCAGTGGGCTAGAGACGCTTAATTCTCAGTAACGCCATTGTGGGTTTGGTTTATGCCATCCGGACATAATACATACGTGCGAAAATTTACAGTTTACTCTTCTGCACCCAAATTGCGTCTGGTAGCTACGGCAAATTTCCACGCCCGTTTTGGGGTCCGCTGGGGCGTGTGCGCGGGGTTTACGTGCGTTCTCTGGTGCAGATTTATGACTGATTTCTCCATTTCCTTTATGCAGTCTGTCGGAAGACAGATATTTAAGACCCAGGTGGAACGAATCCTCTCCCCATCTTAGCTGACCTGCTGATTGTTGCAGTCTGTATTCCTGATCAAACAGCATTACCCGTAAGCGATCGTAGCTTTGTAAATACTCGCCGATTTTAATCTGGTAGGTTAGGCAACCACTGGGGGGGGGGGGTTGCTGCTGGAGTGCATGGCAGCTGTCCGGACCTTAACAGTTCACCGAGAATTCTTGTTGACCCAACCATATACTGGGGTACTGAAGTATCGGCTGGTTTGGGTTTATTTTGCCGCGGCGTTGTAATAATTTTTGCATTACCGAGTTCAATGCACTCTTCTTCTCTCGGTTGGATTACAAGACCACAAAAATCTTGGACTAGTAAACTTTTGTCCGTACCCGAGTGTCGTCCGTCTAGCCAAGGGTCACGAGTGTATAAGAAAAAAGGGTGTTGCGGCAGCACATTTGCAAAGCACATGGTATGAGATTATTATTTCTTCATTGTATTTTGATGTTACCGTGTATTTTTTTCGTTTGTTTATTTCTCGTTTTTATGTTTGGTAGTACATCAGAACACGCTAAATATTGGTTCTGTAAAATCAATAAATAGACAGTACGTTGCAGTGATGTTTTCTTGAAAAGGTAGGTTTCTTCCCACTTTTTTTCCTTTTCGTCCCGAAAGAAAGGTATTTCTTCCCGTTTCTTCCCTTTTTCTTCCCGGAAGAAAACCAACTCTGCTAAAGAAGTTAAAGCCTAGTTATTTGGTGCAGTACTATTTGTGTATTGATGGTTAATGAAACATAATTCGCGTTTTGGAAATGAAAAACTTAATATGTTCCTGATAGGAAGGAAACATCTACGAGCGAGAGGAGATAGAATTGGCTAGAGTAGATCGTAATTGGTGACAACAAAATGCCAAATTCCAACTCCATTGAATAAATCAGCTGCAAGTTTTGCAACCCTATCAACTTAAATATACATCATAAGCCAAATCACACTGGGTGTTCCCAATAAAAATGCGCAAAAATTCTGCATTCGAATAAAAATAACCAGGGAAAAAATTAAAAGAAATGATAGCGAGATTTCGCCTAAATGTCAATTTCTTCTTGCACCAAAGAGCAATCGGGTTTTTTTAACAACCCGTATGTTATTTTCAAAGTTCGTTAAAAGTTTGAACAAATAGTTTCAAGTTTCAATTTCTTTTATGTTCCAGTATGAACTGTTTCTGTGAAATTTCTTCTTTATTTTTCTATCATTTCTTTCATTTTTTACCCGGTTCCCGTGCATTCGAAATTGATAATTTTTGCGCATTTTATTCGAAACACCCGAAGTGTGATTTGGCTTATTTTGTGAGATTTGACAAAATAAATTTGTTCCGAAGCGCTCAAGCCTTGCTACTCATATTAGTCACCTTTTACCACATGCGCAGAACCGAATGCAGTGGGAACTTTATTCTTACTTCCCCCAACACACAGGGGGATACAAGAAAGTTTAACCAACAAAGAATTGCTAGTAACATACTCTAAAGCATAACTGAAAAAAAAATCCGATTTTTTTCAAAAAAAATCATGATTTTTTATTTTTTTGTTTAAATCTGATTTTTTTATGTTTTTGATTTAAATCAAACTGAAAAAAAACCCGACCAAATATCCAAAAGCACCATCTTTTAACACTCAATAATGCAAACTCGTAACACTCTCTTGTGCTACAAAAACATTTACATTTCACAAAATCTTTGACAACTGTCCTCAGTTTTCAAATGTTCCGATAACTGTCTTCAAGTTCAATTCTTCATTTATTGAGCGATCGGTAGCAACACGCCAGTTTCCAGCCTTTTCCACTCCGAGGTTTGTTCAATTAACAATCGAAAAAGCAGTGATATGGGGAGGAATTTAAATAACCTCGCTCGAAGCGTAACACTAATACTTTGTTCATAAGCACACGCGGTTGAGAGTAAGGCCGGATGTACGTTGGAGATATCGATGCTACCGGGAGTTTCTGAAGATAAGTTTGCAATTACATATCCACTACAGAGTACTTGCTCAAACAGTCATAAAAATACTATGAGACTCAAGGGTTTCTTTTCAAACACCACAGGCAGTTACCTGCTTAAAGCGTGCTGCCCCAACTAAACGCCTTCTCCCCACCTCGGAGGCTCATGTGCACTAATAAGCGTACCATATGAAATGCCTTGTTTAAACAAGGGCGTCTCCAATGCCTTCAGTAAACACAACACAGTCTGAATGACACACATTTTAAATAGAAAAAAATCAGAAAATCGAAAAAAAAAATTAAAAAATGAAAAATCGTGATTTTTTTACGTTGGTTTAAAACCCGATTTAAATCATGATTTAAATCAACTGATTTAAATCATACGAGCCCTGCTCTAAAGCAAGGCATCAGAAAATATATTATCAACTATGTAAAAAAATTACTTACTAAATAACCCCATTTCCCTGACGTTTTAACAAAATTCCTGACATTTCCCAGTGAGAAAAATTCCCCGACATTTCCCTGAAAAAAAATATCCAGGTTTCCCCAGACATCTATGAACCCTGTATAATATAGGATTTGTGCCTCATATATAGAGTTGGCCATTATTAGTGGAAAATGGAACGCTTCGTGGCTCTGACAGAAAGATATACGAAATAATGTAAGGACGGGCTGACTCGGAGCTAAATTTAATACAATGTCAGATGGCGATAATACAAGATCACAATCATACCTTCGAGTGGTCATATGAAGATATTTTTTCACGGTGACATTGTTTGATTTATTTATGACTCTGTACACTCTTCCGAATATATGGCCCATATGATCTTTCCCCATTTTGAAAGCTTTGTTTGTCCGACGATGACCCTTTTTTTCAAAATGGCTAAGCGGATCTCTGTGGTGTTAACGGCGTCTTGGACTAGGAACCAAACAGGAACATAACTACCAGGCCCGAAGTTCAATTTTACTAGAACATTCATTTAGGAACACCTTTATTAACATTTTTACATAACTAGGGATGATAAGAGCCATGTTATGCTTGTAATAACCATACGATTTCAATTTTTTAAAGTTATTGTGTAGAAATATGGTTATGACAGTTGAAATCCTGAAGCTTCCTTTTAAGCTTCCATTTTCAGACCGATATTTAAAGTAAAACTATCTGTTTCCTTGATCAAGATTTGCATTAAGATTACAGCAAATTAAAAATTAAACCGACAGTTGTTTTTCGAAAAAATATAACAAACAAACGACCTGCTGTACAGTTTAACATGCTTAGAACTCCATGAAACGTATGAAAGAGCTCGTTAATTATGAAAACAGGTTGATAATAATTTTAGAAGTTGGACATATCATAAGTATGTTGATTCCTTTGAATAAACACAGCGAGCAAATGCTCTCAGACACAATCAATGCAACTTAACACAGCATAAGGCACATTTGCATGTATTTCAAAATCAATCAAAATAGATTTTCTTTTATCTCTCTGCAATAATTTGGTGGTGTGAAATATTTTAATGAAATAGTGCTTACAAAAGTGCTTAATACTGCAGTAACAAATGCATTCAATTCTGAATTCTGTTGCATGTCGGACAAAAACTCATTTATCTAAATGCTTGATTAGATAAAAGATTCACATACAGATGTATGAGCTTGAGTGAAGGAAATAAAGTACTGAATAGATGCCCTACAATACTACAGTCTGTTTTGACAGAAACTTTGGCCTGGCTTATTCAAAGTCGTGCCCGAAACAAAAGTTACAGAAGAAAAAGCTACAAAAATCTGCAACTTTTATTCAACATTGCAGATTTATAGCATCTTGATGCTGTACTGTGTGTGCTCTTTTAATGCTTCAGTTAGATTGCGCTTAGGTAACATTTTTTAACAATTTCTTTTCATAGCGTGGTTAAAACCCAGCTTAACTTATCCTGGTGGTTTAAATCTGTGCTTTTTACACAACCTACTTTCTTAGGAGTAGATTATCCTTGGTACGTCATTATGATATCAGAAATTTTTAAGCTAATTAAATCCTACTAGTGCTCATATGTGCACAATTTTCATACAAATCCCAACCAAATTATTTCAAACCTCATTTTGGTATTGAAAACTGAAGATTAATAAGTTTAAAATCAAATATTAGATTTAATAAACATTAAAGACGAATAAACGTTTATCTTCATTTTTTTGTGAGGATTTCAGTCGTTGAGATTTGGAGGAAAATATTAGTTATAGTTATTCAGCCGGAAACAATCCTATTCATTTTAAAATTATACAATAAACCTGTTCTCAGAAAGTATAAAGAGAAATATAGTGCCTAAAACATGCTTTAAATGCTCTAGTTTTTATTTCAAAACTGTATTGAAACTTGTAACCTCTGTTTGAATGTTGTATGTCTAAACATTAAAAGGAAAATTTTCAAACATTGTACCTTTCTTAAAAGGTTTTTGAGACTTTCTAAACTAACAAAAATAAGTGTTCAGTGGTTGTAATGATGTAATAGTTAAATGTGAGGGCCTACCTCATCAAATAGATTACTTTGGATATAATTCATATTAAACAAGGGCGCTGTTATTTTCCCAACAATTCTGTTATGGAAAGTTATAAACATATATTTTGATTATTGTGTTTCTTTAACAGTTGTACGGTACTTGATATACTATTTATCGGGATTTTCATGATTGCCGGAAACATAGAAAACCTTAGCAATTTTGCAATATTCTGGCGGATAGCCGCACCCATCCTTGTCCCCCCTTCCCGTATTAAAAATTAAATACTGGAATAATGCAACTAAGGATATGAAATCGCGTTAGAAGAAGGCACAATATCTATTTGTTATGAGATTGTATTTATACTCCCAAAGCCATCTCCATTGTTGTTACCCACCTTTTAGGTTGCCAGTACTGAAAGCTGCACGAGGACTTTTGGATCAGCCCAAACCCTCATGATTATTACATCCCGACCTGTGTATAGACGAAATTATGTTTGCATAATATCTAAGCCTATACCATCTCACAAAACGACTTTGACAATTCAAATATTTCACATTACAGTTTTGTCGTGATTTTGGGCTTTCTTTCCGTGCAATGAAGTTATAATTATGAATAATGCTTGACTGAATAAATTCCAATGGCTAGTACTTTATAAATATGTGGCTGTTACTGTTAAGCAATGAACCTTGATATACAGCATACTCATTTCGTGCTGATGCATTGTTTTGACAAGTGCTACATCTACTAACCAGTCACAATCAAAAGGTGCAAATCAGAAACAACACACAAAAAATATGTTACTGTATTCTGAGAGCTTTTAATTGAGCAAAATGGGTAGTTTACATACAACAAGCATTTTTGGGGAATTAACATAAATACCGTAGAGAGGGGTTACTCGGTTGAAACAATCGCAGTCAATGCACAGTCAAAAAGATCGAAAAGACCTCCACTGAAGAATTGTTTAATTAAAAAAGACACCTACTGTAATATGCTTTATTCAAATAATTTTCAAGTAAAATTTTACTCAGGAAGTTCGTTGAACTTAGTTTTTGATTGAATGAATTTGGAATTATCGAGAACAATTGTTAGCAAACAGCGGACTGTGGTCACAAACAATTACGTATTTCCACCCAAAATGATTAGATAATACAGCAGTACAAGGAATACGGAAGTTGAAATCGCAATCTTTGCCGTGACCCGCCCTTTTACTCCAGCGATTTCTCGTTATAGGAGCATTTGCGGTAAGTTTTTTTCAGCACTACACATTGGGGTTGACACACCACACGTGTTGACAGCAGGAATTCATCCATATAGCTACTTTTCTTTGCAACCTCTTTGACTAAGGTTCTGGAATATCAGCTGAAAGTTATCTACTTATCAATGCTAAATGATAAAGCTAAAATCTTTAACTATTAATGTGGGATGTTTTGCCAATCTAGAAATGTTGCTTATTATGGTGTTATGTGAGCTTGCAGAGCAACTCGCAAATTTCTCCATTTTGTCATCAAAGTTTGTTATTGGAGCTTTTCTTTGAATGGGGTTGAGCAAGAATAAAAAGAATGAAATACAGCAAAAATGATTTAAAGAAGCGAAAGGCGTCCAAGTTTAAGTTTCTTCTGCCATCGTTAATGAGATAGGCATACAAGATTTAAAAGTCAACGATAGATTGATCATGAATGCTGGGCCAAAAAGCTAGAATGGGTACTAAGGAAAACTATACAAGGGCAAAATAAGCAGGTACAGACTTCCTTCAGCTTACAAAAAAGTGAAACCATCATAGCACCAGCCCGGGACTAAAACTCTTAACCCTTTTCAAACATCAAATAAATATCTACAGACCAACAAAGTTTTTGTTGTCGGATTTTCGTAGCGCAAAACCTCTGGTCGATCCTTTCTCAAATACATTTGCTAAAGGAAAATAATTTTAAAATCACTATGTGTGTTCACCTGGGCTATATAAACCAAACTTGTGTCCGGCACTCCATCAACGACCGAATATTTTTTTATTCAAGGCCAAAGGATGTTTTGTAATGAAATGGATTTTTCATATCGTTTTCTACGCTTTTCTCCACTAAAGCTTGCCTGTCCCACCTTTATGTTCTTTTGTTCTTGTTGTAAAATCTTCTAAATAAACGTGATAGTTCTATGCAGTGTGCTGACCGTTGCATTTGTTTATTCACATATTTAAGCCAAAAAACACGCATCGGAAAGTGAATGTTGTGTCAACACGGCAATACATATAAAACATAAATATTTAATTGACTTGGTGAATGTTGCCATCAGGTTTTCTTAATAGTTATTTTAATTTGTTTCGCTTAATCAAAACTGTTGCAAATAACCGCTGTTATTATGCTACAAGAAACAAGTAACAAGAAACAAGAAACGAGAAAATCAAAAGTCCGGTGGGGCGAGAGTGGGCGAGGAAGGTGGATCGAGTACAATGTGGTCACCATTCTTGTCCATGAATTTTCTTAAATGACGTTAATTGTAGTGCCTCATATAATCAAACGCAGACACCTTGTAAATTCCAACTTTGAATGTCAAAAAAAATAAAAAATAGACTACAGATTTGTAACCTTTATTTTCCTGATATATTTAAAGTCGCTTCTGTTTCAAATTGTAATTATTTACACTGATGAATTTGCAAACAAGTTACATATTAAAAATAACAATTTGCTATATCTTATAAGTTAACAAACACTAAGGAAGAAATGTTACATGTAAAATGCACTTTATTTATAACTTATCATGCAATTTCAATCTGAATTTTCTTTATTTATAATGTGCTTTTTCATAAGTTATTATTTTTCTAGAAAAGTTGTAGCAGTTGTATTACTCTTTATTAATGGGGCTGCACGCAGAAAAATTTGGCTGTTAACTAGTTTTATTCGTTTCTGTTTGTATGACTATATTGCTGGCAAATATAGCCAAGACAAAATAGTCATGAAATTATGAAACAGCTTATTACCCACCAAAATCAACTGAAATTGAAAAAAAACTTTAATTTTATTTTGTAAAATTAAGAAACGTTGATAAAGCGTTTTTGTCCCTGACAAAAGGCTATACGATAACACAGAATCAGATTAATTTCGACGTGAAGCTGTTTCGCTGTATCAGTTTGAAGTTCTATCGTAGACTCTCAAGCTTTAAGATTTCACAGTGATAACACCTCCATTCTTTATACCTTCAAATATTGATTGATTTAATAAGTTTTATTTATTTTCGTTCAAAGTGGTCGAGGACTTATGCTTTATAGTTCACTGTAAAATAGATGGAAACTTTAACTGGCTTATAATTTGTTGGAACAACCATCTAAACTATGCTCGTGATTGGTAAATTTTCGGTACAGCATATTTTCGACAGTGAACACGGATGATGTCCACCACAAATGTTTTGTCACCACTACACAATGACACTATGATTCCCGCCTTGAGCTCATTGGCCAGTGCCTACTCTTACAGCTATATATAACTCACCCCTTTTCACGCTTTATTCAGCAACTGGAGCAGGCAGCTTAGGGGACAGCAACATGACGTTCTTTCAGTGAACAGAATTCTGCAATTTAGTTGTGCTGACAGCGACGTTGGCAGCGATTTGAAGCACACCAACATTCAAAACTGCCCAAGATGGAAGAGCAGCAGGTCGATAAGAGAGATGTGCCGGAATTACCATAGTTGCTAGGTTGCACCCTGATCCGCTGAAGATTCGCCCACGCTTGCAGCACTCAGAACCCAGAATATCTCCTGCATCAATAACATCACTTTGCCTCTAGCCCACTTTCGGCCAAATTTTAAACTGGAAGCACTTTTTTGAAAACCACCGGAACGAAGAATTCACTTTAGACGTTTTTTTTTGAACGAGTTTTATATTGTAAAAGTAAACATGACTAAAAAATCAATCCTGTGAGGCAGCTTATAGCTTGCACCAAGCTGCAGAGAGCAAATCTAGGGGTTAAGTGAAAGAGAAATAAAGAAGGAACTGCTGCTGAGCAGCTTCAGAATTGTGGTGCAGAAACCGATCCGTCCGAGGCTTCAATATAATTATATTATTATTATTATTATTATTATTATTATTATTATTATTATTATTATTATTATTATTATTATTATTATTATTATTATTATTATTATTATTATTATTATTATTACGCGTCATTTATATACCGCTTATTATTCTAAGAGGAAAATATAGCGGACAATATAGCATATACCAACTAAAAAAGATGTAGTTCTAAAAATCAGAATAATTGGTAAGATAAATAGTTAAATATATAATACTGCTAAAAGTACTTTGACTAAGACATCATTCACTACTAAGTTTAAGACCAAACCTCGTAATACTGTTTGAATAAGAATGTTTTTAAGGAACGCTTGAAAGACTGACAATGTTTCGGATTCGGTAGGGCAGTGAGATCCAAAGTGTTGGAGCCGAAACGCGGAAGGAGTGTCTGTTCTTGCTCCTTGGAACGACTAGTTTGAGTTTGTCATATCCTCGAAGGCAACGCGGAGGGTGTAGACGCATCGATATAAGGTCTGCCAAATATTCAGGAGCAGTACTGTCCAGGCATTTGAACACGAATATAAAAACCTTGAAATTCGATCTTTCAGATATATGTTACCAGTGAACCTCTTTCAAATTATCCGTTATACTAATGTCACGGTTCCGCCCAATTCCTTTAATCACACCGGCCGCATCGTTCATTATCAGTTGTAGACCATGTATTAGGTGCTTAGGTAAGTCTCGATATGATCAATGCATGTACGAGCATTTTGGCGTCATTTTAGGAGAGAAATGGTCTAATTTCCTTAATCCAGCTAATTTAGTAGTAACACAATCTACGGATATTGCACACGTGAAGCTGCATTTCCAGATGCGAGTCCAGATGTGACTCCTAGGTTGCGAACATTCACGGCACACTCAATCACACCATTACGAAGGTTAAGTATGCTTGGGACCACCTTGTTTGCGTTCCTTTTGCTAGCAATGATGATAAATTCTGTTTTAGTAGGGTTGAGCTTGAGCTTATTTTTAGGCATCCAATCCGCAACCATCCGTATACTGTGCTTGAGATGCTTAACTGACTTTGTCTGGTCAGACTCTTCAAAAGATGATACACGTAGGAGTTGTGAATCGTCCGCATAAAAATGGTAAACTATAACTAAAAACCGAAGAAGCGTCCGGAGTCGGAGAGTATAGTCAGAATAAAGACGGGGTCCAAGTCTTGATCCCTGAGACACCGAGCAGTTTAGTCCGAGTGGGTTTGATGTAACGCCTTGGATGGTTAGCTGCATAGATCTACCGGGGAAATAGGAAAGAAACCAAGCCAGGGCTTTGCTCTGTATGCCAGACATTGCCTCAATCCACTGAAGCAGTATGCGATGGTCGACCGTATCGAAGGCAGCCGAGAGGTCGAGCATGGCCATAAAACTAAATAATTGCTATTCACACTTGCGCAGATGTCATTGAACACTTTGATTAAAGCGGTTTCAGTACTGTGTCCAGGCTTGTAAGCCGATTGCAAGATCTCCCCAATGCCATTGCGAACCATGTGTCTGGATATTTGGCCGATTACACATTCTTCGATAATTTTACTTACAGAGGGTTGATTGGAGACAGATCTGTAATTGCTAAACGATCTGTCTAAACTAGGTTTCTTTAGTAATGGAGTTACTAACGAGCGTTTGTATATTTCTGGCATAGATGACGTCTGCAGGGAAAGATTAACTATTCTCGATATTACAGGTGAAATTAGGTCAGAACATTGTTTCAATATTGAGGCTGGTACTATGTCTAATCTGCAACATTTATCGGCCGATATTTCGTTTAATTTCATTTAATGGAGCATTTGTTTAATTTCAGCATCTGCAACCAGTTCAAACGCACGGAGTGGGGTCTCATTAGTGGGAACAGGCCGAAATCCCCCAGGCCAAAACCCCCCCTGCCCTAACCCCTCCGTCAACCCCGCGACTGAAACACCCAGGCGGCCTAAACCCCCCCGACCCAACCCCCCCCTTCTCTAAGAAAATGTGTAACGATAATTTCTTCATTTATTTTCTGGCGCCTCTTTTCGCACTCGTACCAAACATAGCCATGTGCTAGATTTTTTTGCTTTACGTAAAAATGCCTTTGGTACAATATGTTTGGTTTCTCGTTCCTGCAACCCTACTCCGGAACTTGGAGTCGATGAACTGGAGCTGATCTCTGTGTACACACTCATTAATCGTAAGAGCAATTGCAATTTCAAAAACTGAGTGCTATCATCAATGGATGTATGAAGGTTCTTTTATAATGATGATCAATTCCTTCAATGGTTCGTGGATGTATCGCAACTACAAAATATAAAACAGACCTGAGAACCGGGGGATTTTGGGTCGGGGGATTTAGGCCGCCGGGGGGTTTTTAGTTGGGGGGGGGGGTGGGGGGTTTGACCGGGGGATTAGGGCCGGAGGCTTAGGCCTAGACTCCTCAATAGTAGTACTGCCATCAAAAGCGACCACGATATTCTCATCAAAATCCTCTCGAATGCGATCGACTTTCGTCGTAGAAAAGTTCAGAATTGATCAGCAATCTCCTTCGGAGAACTCCTTCAGGAAGAGGGTTGGATTTGGACCTATGCATGACAGTGTTCATCGATATGAACAGTGTTTTTGAGTCATTACGGTTCCTTGAAATGAGACCGGAGAGGTAATATGGTTTTGCATTTCGAAGTTTGTTACGCCATGCGCTAAAACTGTAGTCATATGCATCCCCACCCGCTTTTTGTCCATACTTTCGAAACCGCCTTTCATGACATCTGCTGACCCGTCGTGCCTTGGAGATATCCTTGGTATACCATGGATCGCGCTGAGATTACGAAGACACTTGACGATAAGGGGTACATAAATATCCATTAATGCCCTGAATGTCCAGTCATAAGACTCGACTAAGGAGTTGAGGTCCATTCGGTGATATTGCTTAAGCAAGTTGCTATCAAGAAGTGAGGCCCTAAAGTCTTCAGTCTGGATGGACCTCATGTCACGGTATGAGACAAGGCGTTCCTGTCTCACTTGGATTGGAAAGGACAAATGAAAGCTGACTAAATTGTGACGGAATATTCGGTCATTGACGCTGACCCTGTTTATTCCGAGCGAGGCACGAGCACGAGAAATGATTAGGTCCTTTGATGACCTTTCGAATGGGTTTTCTCTTCTGCGTGTTGCGATAAATCAAAAGCATATAGCGTTTCACGAAACTACTTTGTAAATGGGTTGTCCTTATTATCCAATGAATGTCCTCCAGGAGTGATGTGAATTCTGTGATAAAAACTTTACTTACGCTGTTCGGAGGTCGGTAGATTACAAGAATTCGAAGCGAATTAGATCCCTCTTGAAATTGAACAAGAACATCCTCAAACGACGAGAACAAACTGCATTCGATGATCTTTTTTTTTGTTTTTAATAATTTTATTGGTTTCATCACATCACATAAAGAGCATATTACAGCATTCACGTTCAACCACTTATTTTGAAATCATGCTTCACCCACGAGTACAAGCGTTCGGTTGTGGAAATTCGAAAATATAATATGCAAGTGTTTATTACTAAGGTTTAAACGTTAATTTAAGCAATATTACAGAATCGCTTTAGACTGTACAAACAGCAATCACTAGTTATCCAGATTTATTACGTTTTAATCATTTTTATACATATAATTTAAGGGATTTTAACTATTTAAAGAATGACACAGAAATTTGCGTAAGGAAAATCCGTTCAGAAAACAAGTTGTAGATTCAGCAGATACATTCAGAACAAAATTGATCAATCAGTTTTATCAAGTTTCAAAAGTTTACATCGGTACCAATCAACAGAATGATTTGAATATTCTAAGCACTTCAAAAGGAGATGGAAATAAACACGTTTATTGTCAATAGTTGAGCTAAGGGGGCAGTAGGGAGGAGGGAGAGGGGAAGGGAAAGGGAAAAGGAGGCGGGAATTCCTTAGCAGCTTAGTATTGATTTGAAATATACTGCCCATTCAACATGAATGTTTAGCCATTTAAATTCAAAGTGGCTTTGTTTTAGGTATAATTTATCTGATAAAAACTTTATCCTAATTCTTTCATAAAATTTGTTTCGTTATGAGCTTTTTTGTTTTTCTTACACATCTATATGTATTGCTTGATAATCATTGATAAGTTGTCAAGTCTGATGTTTTGGAAGCCAAATAGGAAGGTTTCTTTATTAAATGCGAGCTTATCAGCGTTTTTAAGCTTCAGCCATCTTAGACAGTTGGATATTATTGACTGTGAGAGTGGACATTCCCACATATAGTGTTCAATGGTATCTTCAAACTCGCAGTAATCACACTGTGGGGATTGTCTTATTCGCCAGTCATATAATTTCTTATTTGTTGCTAAGATATTGTGCATAATCTTAAATTGCATTGAAAGGAGCCAAGTTTCTTTGGTTGCTTGTTTTAGTGTAATAATGCTGACCAGTACTTTTTCGGGTGTGATATGCATTCGTTGATCTTTGGCTTGAAAGAATCGTTGCATAATACGGCAACGCCGCCTCCGTGGCGACCTAACCTATCCGCGCGTAGAGCCATTTGGGCATATTTTCTTAGGAATATATGCGTCATCCTCTTTAAGCCATGTTTCGGTTAAACCTAAAATCTGGATCTTATCCTCGGTAATAATTTGCTTAATCATATCCACTTTAGACTTAAGAGACCTTGCATTCAATGTAGCAATTTTCGCTTGATCCAATAATCTGAACTAGGTTTGAATCATTTCTTTCACCGACATGATCTTTGGGTGCACTTGATTCTCTATTACTTATAACAGTTCTGATGCTTCTAATTTTACCTTCTCACGATCCCCTTTTGATAGTATAACACGGTGGTTCATGCACATTGAATAACGAAATACATATTTATTGATCTGAAGTTAATACAATCTGTGTCCCTGAAAGTTCTGTTCACTGATCACTCAAAGTTTTAATGTGTGTTTTTTTCATAAACAGGACTCTTTCAAACAAGTTCAATGTTCGTATTCTCTGCACTTTTATGCTTTTACTTGTGCAACTTTTATCAGAAAACTCGAACGATTTCCTACTAAAATTCACTTAAACATCGAGAGCGATTCTCCACACTGCTGCCTGCTGGCGCATACATAAGCATATTACATATTAAGCCTTGGAACCTTCCACCGAATAACCCAAAGCGTTTGCTGGATACTCCATCGCCTCTGAATCACAGCCCAACAAACGCTTCTCGAAACACAAGCTTCAAAACATACTTGGTAACCTTAGCTGGGGTTGTCATCCACGTCGTACGACCCTCCCTGCTCCGCGTCATTGGGTTGATGACGTCCTCACCACCGAGAACGTATCAACAGTCTGCCAACGGTTATCATGATTTGCAGCTCCCTCAACGGTATGCGCAACTTCTCCATAAAGAAAATCGTGCAAGAACCCACTCTGCACATAGACTGAAACCTAGAAGCCGTGGTTTCAAGAGATCAGCAGTCGACTGGTTATACTGCAACTGGTCAGTGGATATGCCTTGCTTCGTCCAGAAGCACATTAACATCAAGGAACTAGCCGCCGATTTCCTTACAATCAAGCGATGGTCGCCTCTCCTTGCGTGCCACAAAATCACTGTTTTTATAGACAAAATCGTTCTCTCGATTTTCAACAGGGTTCAAGCAGAAACACTCTCGCGTCGGATATTTTGACAGAAATTCTCGCTGTGTTTTCTCTATAGCAGAATGCTGACGGATTCGTATATCAGCAGCCTTAAGAATAAGCTCACGGACACAGTTTAGAGTCTTCAGTCTCAGCAATGCTAATTCTCCCTCTCGCACGTCTTCTTCGCCGACATACGCAATTATATGTCGCAAGAATCCATGTCTTTGTGCTTTCGTGAGTGGTCAGACACTCAGAGATACTTGACTGAGAGATAGCAGGATCAAGAAAGCAGCCATTAGAGGGGAAATAAATATCAGCCTTCACCAGCGTCACGCTCTCCATCGAGTGTTTCGTTATTCAGACCCACATCTGTTTGGGTAGACGTTGGACTGTTGGCATCTCCAGTGCCTACGCTTTGCGTTATTTTGTATTTTATGCATTGTTTAATCAAGAAAAGAAACAGCGGCAAATAAGGTTTAGACATAGCGTTCCTACTTTTATTCGAACTAAGATGACAGTATTTTGCCTGATTCTGGACTGAGACATAAATAAGTTGCTTGGAAATTGTGGCTGGATGAATGCAGCCTCTGAAGACTCTACGTTTTAATATAAAACATATATGCTACGATTAATAATTATGGATACACTATTAAGTAATTATAATATTTTGTTTCTTAAATATGATGCAGTTGTAAAATTATTGATTTTTTTTTATTGAAGACAAAATAATACAAACATTTTCTATCTTTTTATTTAATGAAGACAAAATTATCTTGCTCCCGGCACTGACTTGATATGACAATAAAAGATGGCAATAAATATTCAAAGCATTTATAGTCAAAGAATATTTTAAACTATTTGTTGTATTTTAAAAATACCCAACTGTCAAATCAACTTCGCATTTTAAAATACTTTGGAAAGTGCTTTACTCAACTGATGAGATATTACGAATACAATGCTTTCTTTTCTGTGATATTCATTTACATGTAATTCCATTTCTTTACAAATAATCAAAATAAACGCGTTTTCCAGGCATCTATTTCAAAAATGCTCTAAACAGGTAAAACTAAGAAATGTTAATAGTTCAAGAAGTGTTCAGCCATAGAAATAGAGTACTGTTGAAATTGCAGTGACATTTGGCTTTTCCAGCATCGTTTGACTAATGAATGTAGACTAGTGACTTTATGTTAATGTTCCCCCAACTAAGTCAGTGTAACAGACATTTTGGCACGTGGATTGACTGTTAATCTCACTTATTAGTCCCGCATTGAACAATAACACATTTTTATTCGTGCTTGGTCGCATTCACACTAAATATTAAAATTATTATTTAAACTATTTGACTAAGTATTTGAAAAATTAAAAAAAGTATAATGCATCGTACGGTATTGATATGATCTAGACTCATTCATTCATTTCTTGTTGTTGCTAAAAAGAAAAGGCGTATATATATATATATATATATATATATATATATATATATATATATATATATATATATATATATATATATATATATATATATATATATATATATATATATATATATATATATATATATATATATATATATATTATATTTCAGAAATAAATATTTGTAATATGATTTATTAGAAAATAAAGATATGGTAGTAGCATATGTGAATGATTTATGTCTTTAGATAAGAAAATGTCATTCATACAGCGATTCAAGCGGCAATTTATCTTGTTAATCATTGTTTGAAATCTCAGTTAAAACTTGACCGTTTGATGGTCATGCAAATTACAATCGTTTTTTTATTTCAAGGGCCCTAAAATAAAATACTTTGAAAATGATTCAGTGTTTTTGAAAGCAATACTTTAAACAGGGACTTGTTAGAGCGTTGGCTTAGTCTTTCAAAGGTTGCAGTTTCAATTCAAATCATACAGTCTCTGTGGTGTGTGAATTGATTGAATGAAGCAGATTGCATCTCTTATCTTATCTTATCGATAGCGAAATTCAAATGAAATGCCCATTTTCTATCTTTTTAAACATACTTTAAAAATGTAAAGCAAGGAATTGTTAAAATTTCAAGATACGGTGAGCCACAGCAATATTCTTCTTTGTAAAAATAACAGAAATAATTGCAATTGTATATTGAACCAAAGCATGAATATATTAAGCAATTTCTTATACAGTAAACCACCGACTTCATGTTCCCTTGTTACAACGCAAATTACATATAACTTAGGTCTTCTTTAAATTTAAGATTATGAATTAAGCCTTTACCAAAATGGCTTATTAGACATATAAAATCAATGTTATACAATTGCAATAGATTAAGATTAGTACCCTTCTGTATAACGCGTGATCTTTGGATTCAGGAAAGTTTGGAGGACTTTTAAGTAGGACATACAGCATTTCGTAACGTTTGCCCTCTTGTATCATAATGCATGCATATAATTGGACTTAACTGCAGACATTGTGCAGTTGTTCTGTGGCAACAATATTAAATCTAGAAGTTGTATTGTCTAATTCATTACGCCTCTATTTAATACTAACTTTAAAACCTAAAAAATTGAGCGTCATAATCCTATGCAGTTTGTTTTGCTCACACATGCAGCTATAACACTTTTGCACTCAAAATAAATAATATGGGAGGATCACGTCAAAGAAAAAAACCAATAGTTTTGCTGAATAAACAATTCAAAATGATGTATAAAATGATGAAATTCTACGAATTTGGTAACTTAAGAATAATCCACAATTTGCGATAAGTAAAAACACACAACGATGAAACTGTCTTATGTGTATCGAAATATATCTTATATATTTCGAAGTTCTGAAGGTTTTGTTTAGATTTTACTAAAATTTATGTCCTTCTTATATGTCGTTGTAATAAAAAGTTTGTTAAATTATCATCAAGTCATGGTAATGAAAGGCACCAATAAAGTTGAAATTATAGTTGACTACATAAAAATTAAAAATGTCAAACGATTTTAATGAGTAAGAAGAGAAATCGTGAAAGATTAATTCATTCATTTTGAAATGAGCATAAAAGTTCAAATTTTATTCCCAAACATATTCATGTATTAGCGTTATGGTGAGGTTTAAGAGCATTTTCGGGTACAAAGTAAATGTATGCATGTGGTGCTATTAATTACCCCTTTTAGTATAATAGAACAACATAGTTTTTGCTGACATTTTATTGGCTAAGCATCATATTTATATATTTCTATTAACTGAATCGGGCATATAGTTATATTAACTGAAACTTACAATAGATTAATACCTCAGGCTTAATACTTTTCGTAACAGTTTAGTGAAAGTAGGGATAAGTTGAAAACTTTTCAATGTACGAAAAGTAAAACACCATAGACCTAATTTTGCTTTTTTAAATACCAGGCCTGTCTTTGTAAAGCTAAAATCAACTGTTAAGAAAGGTTGCATTTTATTTCACTGCACTGGTAATATAATATATTGAACATATATGGTTAACGTTTCCCTGGCACGAAGTTCAGCTTTTTGTAGTCATGCAAAACCTTAATCATTGTTTATGTAATTACTATAAGTGCTTAGTCTGTTGTACCTACCAATCTTTCATTGCCGTAGAATATTAGTGTAGGTGAAAAGGAAATTTTAGAATATCCAAAGTGTGTATAAAATAAAACTGAGATAAAGGCATACTGCCCAGATATGCATTTTTGTTGTGTTTTCTATTTTAAATAGTACCTTCAAGTTAGGCTTACTTTCCCAATTATTCAGATTTATATTCAGATATAGGAAACTTTAGTGGAAGAACAAAAAACAGCATTTCTCCCTAAATATGTATAATTATTATTTGTTTCAATACATTTTTAAAACAGAATAATATCAAAATCGAAAACAATATTATCTAATATCAATAACAATAGTATCATTTTTTTAAGCACTGATTTTTTTTTTGTCTGGAGATAAACCGTATAAAGATATTTTATCTAAAGCATTATGCGCCGTCTTTTGAATCAAGAACATTTGAATGCAGTTTATTTTTTTATTTCTGTCAATTGACAATACAATTTTGCAAACCCTTGGTAATTCTTGTCACCGCGTGACATTTCAATTTCATCTAACTATACTCAAATGTAGACATCAGAGTCATACCTTTTCTAGATATTGCATTTAGAGAAATGTCTTGCCATGCTTTATTCAAAATTGCTATTTTTAAATTCAGTAATTTATATAGAAATAGTTTTTTTGAAAATGTCAACCTTTAAGTTAACTCAAATGTGACATTTGACATGGAAACTCCACGAAGAACTCCACGAAGTCACTTCAGGCATCTGTGATGTCTAAGTATAACCTTGCAAAATATCGTCACCATTTGATAAGCAACTGTATGAAATAACTCTAAGCATACTATAAGGGTTTATGATTGTTGGACCAAATCGCCACTGACTTGATGTTGAAGTACATAGTGGGATATTTATTTAGTTAGCCTTTACAATGTCATAGCATTGGAGAAAGTAATGTTGGTAAAGACGGAAATACATCTTCAATACAATGACATATGTATAGCTTGAAGACTACTTCAGATATGATGCACTTGATTCTCCAATACCATATGCCTATTAATTTTTAACAGATAACAGAATATTTTATGTTATAATGTACAAATATAATAAATACATAAATGCATAAATAATCGAAATAGTAAGAATAAAATTATCCATTCAAATTTCTAACCAATTTCAAATTAATTAGGTGGCATAAATTTATCTTTAAATTGCTTGAAAAACATAATTTATAAAATTTTCCTCCATGGGTTTGGAATACTCACATCATCTGATTTTAGTTGGTTTTGGTGAGGTAGAAAAATAGCACTTCTTTGTACTTATTGCGTTAATAAATTTAAATAGTCCGGAATGACGAGTAAAAAGGTTTCTTAACACATTAGGTATAACAAGAGTAGACATTAATTTAAATTTCTTTGTCACTGCTTTGTTCTAAAGTTAACTTCGATATCAAGATGCGATAGGACGATCTTTTTGAATTTTAAATGCCCAGTCAATGTTGACTTCTCCTCTCACATCACATATTTGATTCCAATATTATTTCCGATTTTTTAACCCTTTCTGATTTTATCTTGCAAACGTAGTTAGTATAATAAAAAGTTTCGAATATAATTTACTTCACA
The DNA here is from genome assembly GCA_949752745.1 of Protula sp. h YS-2021. NCBI lineage: Eukaryota > Metazoa > Annelida > Polychaeta > Sabellida > Serpulidae > Protula > Protula sp. h YS-2021. The sequence continues at coordinate 99,847,327 of OX457024.1, forward strand.
TGGTTATATGTGGAAATAAAAACATCCTAAAAACGCTATAATATAATTAATATTCACACTTTTAAAGCAATTTATGTCGATTATGGCAACTGGTCATCATTTTTACCTACAACTGCATCCTTGTGAACTGGAACAAGCGTTTGGCAAATAAATGTTTAAAAGTCATTCTCTGCCACAATATTTTAGATACTAATACATGAATGAAGACAATATCGAAAAACGAGAGCTAGTGAGATGCTAAATTTTACATGAAAAAGAGCGTTGTCTGTTTACTCGAGTGCCACTTTCACATCTTATAATCATTGACGTATGCAGCAGTGGCGAATTAAATGTTTGAAGGGTGGGGGAAGGTTTATTATGCCTTCTCCTAAATTAAAAAACATTAGCCTGTTGAACTTGACTGATAAACTGGCAACTTCAGGTGATTTTTGGCTTTGAAAGCACCCCTGACCAAGACCTGCATCCGACACTGGAGAGTATCTTTTGAAGACGTTGTTGAGGATAGCTTTTTACTTCGCAACAACTATTTGTATGACATATATTGTATATGACGCCATATGTGCAAATATGTAAAATAATTGTTCTACGTCAAATTTTAACTTGATTACAAGACGTTAAACTTATATGATAGTTTTTATCATTATGCTATTTGGTGTCATATTAATTGCTGTATGAGGTTTTATTTATGAGGTCTCAGAACCATATTATATGTTATATAAGCAGATCGGGGCCAGTTGTCATATAATACTACAGTTTAAAAGCTTGAATCATTGTAGCGTGAAACCCGTAGTTATACTGCAAGGTTGGGAGTGTTTTGTATGAATGCGTATGATGCTCACTAAGTTATTTATAGACAAAATATAAATACACACATGAGTCTAGTAAATAATTACTATCCATTTCTGTCACTGTTTAATATTTATTGTGACTCATAATGTACCATTTTAAAGCACAAAAAACAGAAAAACAATGTTTGGCTTACATTTAAGTCGATAAAATATAAAGCTTTTTCATTCATCGAAATTTTATCTTAGCTTTCAGTGTCATCATTACAGGCCATATTTAAGAACACAAATGTCAGCTTTCTTTGCAATAAAATTTAGAGTGTTCTTGACGCTTTAGGACATTTTAACAGGTTGCTCCTAATTTTTATTGATTTTCTCAATTTTTTAAGCGTTATGTTATTTTTTAATTAGTTATTTTTAATGCTGCATGCATTAGTTAAACAGGATAAATACTGGTCTGATAGAGAAGGAATATCACTCAAAAAGCAATTCACTATCTGGCAATGTTCCTTTTTCTTTTTCCCTTTTCGCTAATTGAATTAGTTTCCTATTGATAGCATACCTCAGTCAGAAGCAATAATTAATGCATAACACAAAATGTTATCTGCTAAATATCTTAAATCAAAGACATAAATCAAAATATAATACACAAAATGCATATTTGTAACTAGATTAATTAAACCTCCATGAATATGAAGACACCAATGCTACGCTAGGTGTGTGAGATGTCAACGTAAAGATACTAGTCAATTGTTTTATAAATGTCAAGGTCAATATTTGTTCTGAGGCATTTTAATTGTTGTAAGCTATTATCTTCTCCTTGATTTGAGATCACAGAGATATATCTAGTAAAATGTCTTTAAACAAGAAGAGTGCTATTAAGTTCATCATTGAACAATTGCATTTTTGTGCTTAATAGAGATTGTTGTGGGAACAAGTGCAGTCGCTTGGAACAATTATTTAATCTTTCTTGTTTGGTGCCCGGTTTTTTTTAATGCCTGTGTTAAAGCGTCAGATTTGCCAAGAGTTTATAAGCAATTCAAACCCTCAACATAAATACTGATGTGCTTTTGTAAGTTTGATGAAATTTGTAAAATAAAAAAAATAACAATAAGGCAGAACTTTGAATATTACATGTAATTGTTACGGAAAGAAAAAGTGCTGTTGGTGTCAAGTAATCGCATGACTGTTTTTCACAGAGTAAAGGCAAAGGAGTTTGGCCAAAGTTTGCAAACAAATTCAACTAGAGTATAAAATGAGTTAAACGTTGAAGAAATGTCTGTCCATAATGCTTACTGCTGATAGGTATCACTTTGCAACTGATACTATATGTTGGAAATGCCTAATTTACCTTCCGTCCGATACGTGCTTTCCTTTTTCGATGTATTTAATTTTAAATCAAAGAATAAACCCATTATTTCGTAAAAACATCGCGCACATTAAAAAAACAATAACTGTAGTCAGAGCTATAGTCTGTAAAGTTTATGTGGTTTTAAAAAGCCCCCACCTGAAATGGCATTCCCAGTAAACAAGTATTAAGAATGAAGCAGAGGTAGTTGGTAAAGAACATAGTTGCAAAGAGTTCCGTGCAAGCATTGGTCACGCACATGTGAACTGAATCTAAATTTGATTCATTTTAATATTTTGAAGTAATAAGTTCTGCCATTTTCACCATATTGAAATTAATAGTTTGCAACATGATAAAAAATCAATTATACTCAGTTACGTTTTTGCTTGCATATAATAATTAATAATATTTACGAAATTCATATAATTCTATGAAAATAACGGGTTCATTTTGTAAACTCAAGCACACCACTTTTTTAATGTTCTGTAAATGCCAAAAAATTTTTATAAAGTTAATGAATAGTCTTACTTTTAAACTTTAAAATTCATATTATTTCCATTGAATGAAAGGTTTTCCTGTGTTATAAAACACATAATATATTAGGGTGTAACAATCTATGCATTCATGATTGATGGGCAAAGATATACATAGTATTAATCACTTTTATGAAAATTCAGAGGAAATTCTTAATTTAGATCGGGAGATGTGATCAAGAACATTTTTTACATTATTATTTCCAATAAGTATTGTCCGTATTACAACACTGTCGTTGCTAATATGTTGGTGGTTGTTGGTTATTCAGTGTTGTTGCCCAGTCTTTGCTCTTTGATCCTGTACAAATCCATAAATGAGTTGGTTGATTGCTGTAAAGTTGCCGTACAATCTAGACCACTCTGCTAATCAAGCCTTTGTATATGAAGAGCGGTGTGAAAAATACAAGAGAGTTGCTAAAGTTCATTAACTAAAACGCTTTATACGACTTTTGAAAGGAGAACTCATTTATTGATATGCATTTCACTAAATATTAAGCTTCAGTTCAGGCAATTTTGTCAGATCGCCCCTGGAAAGCATTTATGACACAGTAGTTTGTATCATGCAATAATTACGGTAACATAGCCATTTTGACACTTTGAAACCTCTTCGATAATCGATATTTGAACGAAGAATGATCTGCATACTAACAGCTGCCTCATGGGACTTGAGACTTCTGAGACTAACTGCTGACTCATTATACTAACAGTTGACTGATGAGACTTGAAACTCTTGAGACTAACAACTGATTCATGAGACTTGAGACTCATTAGACTAGCAGCTGCCTCATAAGACTTGAGACTCATGAGACTAACAGCTGACCCATGAGAATTGAGACTCATGGGAGTAACAGCTGACTCATTACACTAACAGCTGACTGATGAGACTTGGGACTCAGGACACTAACAACTGACTCATGAGACTTGAGACTCATGGCACTAACAGCTGACTGGTGAGATTTGAAACTCATGAGACTGACGGCTGCCTCATAAGACTTGAGGCTCATGAGACTAACAGCTGACTCATAACACCAACAGCTGACTGATGAGACTTGGGACTCATGACACTAACAATTGACTCATGAGACTTGAGACTCATAACACCAACAGCTGACTGATGAGACTTGGGACTCATAACACTAACAATTGACTCATGAGACTTGATTCTCATAATACCAACAGCTGACTGATGAGACTTGAGACTCATGAGACTACCAACTGACTCATGAGATTGAGACTCATGAGACTAATAGTTGACTCGTGAGACTAACAGCTGAATTATGAGAAGGTCACCGGAACCACACCGGGACATGATAAAAGTTCATCCATCACCACCGTAAAATGTGATTACCTTGTTAATGTGCACGTAATTAAGAGCACTTAGGGGCAGTCTATGCTCAAAGAAGAAAGGCATAGTCTAACTAAGGCTTATTCGAAGAATATCAATGCAGCTGTCAGAGGTCATGCATAATAGGGGATAGTCACTTTTCTAAGAGCAACACATTTACTAAGACGGTAAATCATTACATATTAAAGCCAGAAATCAACTGTTTCGACATGTTTGTGACTTCTACACAAGCGATAAGTAGACGTATACAAATATTAGGCTAGTCAAGTGAAAGAAATCTGAAATAGCTTTTTGTATAATGGTGCTGCATTCTGTTATTAAAACGCATTTTTTTATCTTAAAATATTCTTCCACGATTCTTTTAAGTAAAAGTATATAGATATACTTTTTTGTACATTTTGTAAGATTTTATATATTATTAGCGATAAAATTGTTCTAAACGGCAAGAATTGGCGGTAAAATGAGTATTAAATTTTCCCATTAATATGAAAATAAAATACGCTCGAGTTAGCTGTAAACTTATGAAGGTATAAATGCTGCAAACGCATCATACTATAAACCTAAACTTATACTTATTTTCCTTTGTTTGCAACTTTTATATATTTCTATATATCAAGGCTGTGTTGAAATGTATAATTCAAACTGCAGCATTTTTAAGATTTTGTGTTCATGAATTGGCGGAATTTACAAAATCATGTTTGAAAAACATTGGAATGAAAAAGAAAGGAAACTCTTGTACATTTAATGTATGAAATATATTTAAAAGATAAACATGACGTTTGTGACAATAATTATAACATTAGAAAATCTAAATAAAAGATCAGATATGCAAGAGTTTTGGGTCATGACAACAATTTGCAATTAATATGCATTGGGATTAAACGCATTTACAAAGAAAATTAATTTAGAACATTTTCTGATACAGCCATAGCATCCAGAAACAGTTCGACTCTATTGCTTAGCAACAAGCTGAACTTTTTGTAAACGGCCCAAAACTAGACTAAGCAAAGTAACTTGAACTATTGACAAAAATGTAATTTAAAATTCCAGGGAAAAAATTTTTTGAAATCATTGATCAACAACAATTCTCTTCAAGTAACCTTTACTATTAACCAGGATAATGCAAGCTGTTTGATGTCATATGTTCATAAAACTATTGCTGAAATATACATTGCGTTTAAAACTTATCTGATGTGTAAAAGGAACTCATTTTCCTTGCGTTGATTTCAAAGCCGGCGCAATTACCAAAAACATATAAGAGATTTACTAACACAAATCAACCAATCAACATGGCTATTTGCGAAAAAATAATACGGGAGATTATAGAGATAAATTGCTCGCATACTTCTATAAATTTTTAACGAAAATACTACAAAATGCTATAACATCAAATGAATCAATTATTGTATTTTCTACTCAATAAACTTGTCTATTGTATTCATAAACCCCAGGGAAACACAGAGCATACATATGTTTACCAGACGCTGTGCAGCATAATATCACATTACCTGTAACTTGTAGTTTTATTGAAACGATTTTATGAAAAGGTATCCCAATATGCTCTGTGCAGAATAGCTACAAGTATCGATTATAAAGTCATTTATCTAATACGACTTACAGAGTGTAAACTTATTAGTTCAACTATAAAGAGCATTCAGTAATATCATTTGATTTGTGTAATTTATGTCCAGCTCTCTCCTTTTAATGTGTTATACATTTTAGGGCTCCTAAATCACACAAATATCAGCACTTCATTTCTGGACAAGCTGCAGATGACTCCATTATAAACAAAGCATTGTTCAGGTTTTCATAGTGTTTTGCAACTCATTTGGCTTTCTGGAATTAAAGGTTAGAAATACTAAAATTGATATTCGAGTGACGGAGTATTTTATTTAAGCGGTCGGCATGCATGTTAGTCATGAGCTAAAATAACTTAAAGGAATTGGACGTTTTTCTTAGCGAATTAATTTTTTATTGATCTTTATTTATTCGTCAGGTTTATGATAACCAAAGGTATATTATTAAAAATTTACGCAAAAAATATTGAAATGCGTTGGTTTATATGAGTCGGCTATTAGAATGACGGATATCAAACCATTTAAACGTATACCTGCTTAAATATTCCAGACAATTTATACGGCGTTCTTTCATTTTTTGCTATGCGAGCTTAAAATAGCTTTTTTTCATGGTCAGTTGTAAGAATTTGTGCCTCCTCCAAATGAAATTATGACTAACTCTTTAAAGCTTATAGTCATGAACAAATCCTGGTTTTGTCATACATTTTCTCCTAGTCCATGCCAACATTTTAATTGCTTTCTGAAAATGTTTAGAACGCCAAGGAAATAAGTGTAGTGTAGTGTTCGCTCTTATCTTTGGACATCATTCCGTGATGGAATAACCCGGTATCCAAGGGTACTGCTCAATTTTTTGCAGCATATCAAAACCAATCCAATCCAAAAATATAAATCAATCAAAATTCTTAAAAATCAACACAGACTTATAACAGACAACTGTTTTTAGCAAGAATATAAAAGCAATTATGCCTTTTTTGCTAAATATTTATTACTATTATCAAACTTATCACTATGTTCTACAACAATTCTCGCATATAATCAATTTCATTATTTAAGTGTGCGATGTAAAACATTAAATTTGTTTGGATGAATATTCTGATACTTATTGACAAATCTTAGCTTTGAGCTGCAAATGTAAATTTCTTACAAATATATTTTCTAAATACTACGCTTATACTCAAGCAATGTATATATTATTTAAAACACTGGCGCTCAAATTTTATTTATTTTCATATCTGTGAAGCTGTTTGCTATTTTGACGGCTTTCGCCACTATTGCTTTTAGATGCTTGAATACAATGGCTTCTTATCACGTGATTGTATCTAATGTAAAATGTGCTACTGAAAATAAAGATTTTCTGCAGAACATGCATCTATTATATCTATTTCACAGAAAAAATAACTAATTTAAATGAGTTAAAAATAACTTTTGAACCGAGCTCAATTGTTATTAAAAACAAAGAGATCATTTGCAAATAAATAATTTTGTTTTATTTTTATAACGAAATTTATTTTAATATAAAGACAAATAGAACATTCTTGCCATCTAAAGAACTATACAATTTTATGTATGCAACCAACTGGGTTTTATATACTTATGAGTGACTGATTTTTATTTCACATTTGTTTAAAGTGTAATCGCACAGACTTTTATTGGCATGGGATAAAGCATAGAATGAAATTATTTTCTTCTGCAACCCCAATTTGCTCATTCTAAGTGTTTATAAATATATTTACCAAAATAAAGGGAACCACGATTGGTTAACTATGTAGACAACTGAAAGGGATAATAAAACAAAAAGAGACTAAATTAAAAATGAATAATGAACAGTGTTGCTCTTATAAATGGTCAGCAAATCTTCGTCAAGAAAGGTTTGTCTCTTAGTGCTCTTATATCGTTTTTTAAATATTGATACGTTTCTAATACATTAGTTATTGCTAAAAATACGCCAGAGAAATTCATCTTATTATTTTTTTTTGTAAATTGCTCTGCTCTATGTTACTCTTTAAGCAAGATCTTGCGTCTGAATTAACTACGTTTCATTATATTGTTATTTTAGTTAGAAAGGAACTATTTTGGTGTTTACGTGTAAAATAAACAATAATAAAAGCATTCAAATAACATTAGAGTAACATAAAATATCAAAAGTTTGTTCTTTGTCATACATTATAACTAGCGTTGATGTTGTATTTTGTCACCATTTTCGCTCTTAAAACATTGACATATTCTTACATCTTTTTATTAAGCTATATTTAAAACCTTTTAATATGCCTGATATTTTGCAATTATCGATTTAATATCTTCTCGAAGAATTAACACTTCAATAATTGTTGCAGATATACATATATTAGACAACAAATGTCACTTACTATCTATATATCAATATTTTCATGGTATTTGCCGTGGCTTAGTTTGTGAATTAAAACTTGACAATTTTATAAAACTTCTATTATGCAATTTAGAGTCTAGATTCCAGTTTTTCTTTCAGTAACCTTTCAAAATTAACGATAATAAATAACAATGGCTTTGAAAAATACAAAAATTTAGTATTTTAACAAATTTGACATCAGGGGAATAAAATTCCATAACTTTACGGCATAACAATTCTGAACATCCTAAATTTTTACAGACTGAAGATGAAGTATTGAGATTTTTTATGTCCAAACCAATTCAAATATTAAATTGTCTCAGCCAGTGGACACGTTCAAAAGTGCATAATATTACTGCATACGCACACGGTTTATAATGGCGATTAAAACATTTAGTCGTAGAAAAATTAATTCCTCATTTCCACACTGATGAACAAACAACACAGTTTAAAATATAATAAAAAATAACAAAGACTGTGTATCTATTATAAATGACCCATGGTATTATTGTTTACCTAATCCATAATATTTCATTTCATTAAAAATGAAAAACAAAAAAAGGGACCTAAAGAATTACCTACTTTATTTTTTATTTAAGGGAGTGATTCTGATATACTGTAAACAGATTAACTAAAATAAGCTGAAATTGATATATCGACTTCATTTTAATTAAGTAGCAGCTCATGTTGTACGTTATGAGCACAAACTTATACAAAAAAAAATATATAATTTGACAGAACTAAGACCGAAGTTAACCAATTTTGCACCTGTAAATGTAAAGATCTGAATTTAAGGACGAAATCACGAAAAATGTATTCAATGTCGTGACTCTCACAACATAAATATAGCAATATAAGAATATATTACAATACAGCGATAGATTACTCATTTTAATTGGGGTGGATATTTCTTTCCGTATCGTAATATTAATTATTCTCGGCGCGAAGGATGACAATTTTTATTAACACACCCTCTTGCTTGCAGTTATTCTCGGTTTAAGAGACTGATGGTTTGATTTCAAATTGTATCGAGCAAGTATAAACTGTGCTAAAATTTGCTGAAAATTTTAATTGCAGTATATAAAATTTTTCATCTAACCCAACCTATTGTTTTCTTTGTCATAGCTTCTAAAGGTGTGATGATGTTAATTTAAATATTTGAATATACTTTCAAAATATTCTTTATCATTTTGTAAAAATGCCATAATTACAAGAGCATAATTTTTATAATTAAGTGAGGAAAAGTTGTGTTGTTTGAATGCACTTAAGCTGATTGCTGTAGTTTCTGACAGCAAGCACTTATACAGTAGCATAAAAAACTCAAAACTTGAAAAGGTTCTTGTGAAATATTGAAGTAGATAGTGATGAATGTGTCAAATACAGTAGAGAATACCAAATAAATAGAACAATGCTTCAGGCTGCAAAAAGAAGGAAAGCCGTTATTTTAATATACAAACATACAAAATATCCAGGTAAAACCACTCATCAAATAAGATCGTTTGCTTTTGAATGACCCCGTCTAGTTAGCTTCAGTTAAGAAGAACCCAGTAAACAAGAAAACTGTAGACATCAAGCGGGCTGGATTATTTTCCGGTATTGCTGTATTTCATAAAATCTTACAGTTACAAACATTTAGCAATCCCAAACAAAGATAAAAAACAGGTTCGGATGCATTCTTCGTCTTTGAAGAGAAATTAGTGATAATCATAAAAGCCTACTGTACTTTCTCAGTTTAAAATGCAAAAATGCTGACGCCATTTGCGTTACAATAATTCAGAAATTATATCACAAACTGGATTAACTATTTTTGTTTGTGAAACAACTTAAATTATGTCTATATTTCGGTGCAGACTATATATTTATGCGTGGTCATTTGTTATAGTATAAACCCCTTTAAATGCAGGAACAAAAACAAAAGAACTTTTTTGCATTCATTTTAATAGTTCATCTCGCATTTAATTACTTTTTTATTCATAAAAGACACGAATGGAATTCTTGTAATACTTATCTGTTGTTTATCGTTTTTAATTGTCCAGCTTGAGGCCAAAATTTTATTGTTACTGATATTGTTATGATTATGTTCATGACAATTATTGCTATTATTATTACTGATATTGTGATTGTTATTATTATATAAGTATTATTGTTATTGCTATTTTGACTATTTTTTTGTGTCGTGCTGCTCTTGTTCTTGTTGTTGTATATTTTAAAACTGTGTGTTCTTAAATCTGTTTTTCCGAGATATTCTCTGTACTTTTTAATTTATTGCTATTTGAAAATCAATAGCTGTCGCAGTGTTTAGTGCCTATTGGCGGAATGGATTTTTTCTTCAAAAGTTAGCAATTCTTGTTGGGGTTCATGCTATAGCTAAAAACCTTTGTTAACAGGTTATCCGATATCCTATAATTATCTGCTAAACATCACATTTCATCATAAAATAATATGTCCCTTCTAGTATGATAAAAAGCGTTATTAATTTTAATTTGCCTTTATACAATGATTTTTTAATTTGTTAAAACTGTTAAATGATTTTATGGCAATGAAAATTTTTAATAATTCTTACAACTTTTGTTTCCACAGCATTTGGCGCATAGCATCGGTCACTCAAAGTATGGCTTTGTATTTAAGGCTGTTGATGTTGCTTTTCAAGCTTAACTTATAATGATATTTGAGCACTATGTGCCATACCGTCTGAACTAGATGTGGCAGAATACAATTAAGCCTTTCAAAGTTTCTTTTGTACAGTTTACAAAACCGGTAAACCTAAGTTTGTGAAAAGAAACATACCAGGTATTCTAAATAGAATGTGATTTATTGAAAGAAGACTTCTTGGATGCTCCCTCATTCTGACAACAACGGATTGATGATAGCAAATTTTTTAAAAATATAGGAACTTAAATTCTGTGAAATGCTGATCACGTTGCATAGCTTTTCTTCTGCCCATATTTAATAACGTAGAAAAGTTTCAGCACACAAAATACTTTCTAGAATGGTTAATGGGTAATTATCTCTTTGAATCTTCTAAGACACTGCAGAAGTAATGTCAGAGACATTACTTCATAACACAAACTAGTATGCTGACCGTTGCTTGGATCATATGAAGCAAATCAATTTCCCAAACCAGTTCATACTCTCTGCCAGTTGACTGCACCATAATTTGACTTGAGAGTGACAGATAAATATAATATTTAGCAACTGGTGGAAAACCCACTGATCAGAGCCGCTTTGTATTGGTATGATGTAACCTTTGCTATTGTTTAAGGACAAGTAAGGAAGCAATTAATGACACAGAATGCCACATAGTCGAGGAATCAACTGTATTCATTTAGCTCAATGACCCATGCAAAATTTTGCCATGCCGATTTATACTTCTGTGTCTGCATCATAAGAAACTGAACATTTAGACATTTTTTGAAAATTATGCCAGACAAACATTCAGGTGGTGAGGTGTCAGTTTCTAAATGTTTCTTTTGCTGCCACTGCTTGCAATAGCTTGGTGCAATTTCAACTCACTCCGAAGTCTTTTAAAACTAAACTGTAAACTTGTATTAACTAAATGCAATAAAATTCAGAGAAGCAATTCACCATTATATGTTTGTAGAAATTACTCAACTAAATTATAGTTAGATTAAGTCAAATACATTGTTTTCAAGTTATTTCTAACTTGATTGATTTCTTGTTCATTTCATTTAAGTACTACGTAATTTATTTAACGCTCTTATTGTGTTATACTCTGTCGTCAGAACCGTTGACCTCAGTTGACTTAAATAAAATAGCGTTCTAAGAAAAGTAAACGTGTTTTCTGAGCTTCGAATCTACGCAGAATATTTAATGGATCTACTCAAAATATTAAAAAAACCACGACTGATTATATCATTCAACTGGAAGGCCACTTATTATGTGTCATTATAAATTATCCATATTGTTATTAAACTCATATCTATGTATTGTGTTTAAATACTTTAACAATACTTTACCGCATGGAAGAAAACCGTTTTTCACGGCCTTCTACAACCGAAAGTGCACGAGGGTGGAGGACTTGCATAAACCGGTTGCTCTCATGCCATGAATTATTGTGTATTACATGTGTAATACATGGCCTTAATCGTAATCTTATTTTGTTTTCTGTACATTCTAGAGTACTGTTTAATGCATAATTTCAGCTCAGACTTTGATAATTTAACCGCCATTTTGTTTATTTTGCTTTAGATTCTCACCTTCCTATTTGAACAAAATGTAGAAAAATTTATGAGATATTGAAACTAATACGAGATGCCAAAGTTTATCAGTTTCATTTGGAGAAATGATTGAATAATAACCAATGAGAATTTGAAGGCTGGACTTTCTTCCTAAAGCCCGAGTTTCAGAATGATCTACTCAGATATGATGTGAATCCGGCAAAGTTCAGACCGGCAAAGAAATAACAACATTATAAATGTATGAGAAATGATGTGTTTGCTTCTTAGTGCTATGATTTATTGCAGTTTATTTAATGTGTCTGTAAAAGTAATTGTACTATTATAACATAGAAATGCATGTCTTTTACTTTTGAAATACTATTTGTTCTTAAGAAGTAAAACAAGCAGTTTGCAGGAAAATCATACAAAAATAATTAGAAACTTTTTATTGAATACAGCAAAATAAGCAGCTGTATTCGTTCGTTTATAGGGGAGAAGTCTTTTGACTGAATATTTACTTGCGCTACTGCTACGCTCAATCCCCTTGAGTGCACAAACAACCCCTATTCCTCCCCTTTTGTAAGTACAATACAACCCCTACTCGGAGTAGAAGGTACTCGCGATGTAGCCGTCACCAGTATCCCAAAAGAAGGTCGAGCGACAAAAGATCTGAAGTGGCATTTGCGACAAAAGGTCGAAATATTTTTATTTCTTTTTTTGTACCATTGAGGGTTGAACTTTTTAATTTTCCATTTTTGGCCTGTTAATAAAACTATCAGCAATTGCAATCGTGTTCATTAAGCAATAAGGTACCCACCGCATCTTTGGAATGTCCACCAGGCGACGTTGAACAACGATCCAAGAACCAATAATCTTTTCAAAGCCTGGAACCACAGATTCTCTCACCTTGTTGGATACATGCATCCCAGCATATGGGCTCTGATAAGAGCTATAAAACAGGAGGACTGCGCCTGTCACACAGCCAGTACATTCTTCTGCAGAACCACCCCACAACTGTCTGCAAAGACCGCGTCGATGGGAGAAAAACCATCGAGGAGTTCCTCCATGGTGATGGCTACAACGTATGCTGGAAGTTAGTGAATCGGGAACATCAGAAAGGAGAGGAGTGGCTCTGATTTGTAACAAACTTTCGAGCTTAGGAGTTTAGAAGGAGTTGTATTGACTTTCAGTAATTAAAGTGTTGTTAAAGTAGCCAATTCCTTTCTTTTTTTGTTGAAAATTAATCTCGACCTTTTGTCGCAAATACCACTTTATACCTTATGTCACTCGACCTTATGTCGCTCGACCTTTTGCCGTCGAGCTTCTGTAGCACAAATGCCGACACAAGACCAGTAGTCACCGAGGACATGGACGTTGAGCTCGGATGACGAGCTTGTTCTTTATTAGAAACGTGTTTTTGTTATTTGTTATTGTTATTTGTTTTGATGTACCGATTCGCATTTCCGCAGCTTTGAGAGGTTTGAAAATTGCTTGTTTTTCTTGTTTTTATTGAACGAATGGCCGAAATAATAATAGAAGACCCAGTGCTTCTATTTGAAAACTGTATTTGGTTTCAATATGAGAAGCTCAAAATGTCGAGTTTTCGTTTAGAAGCCCAGGGCTTCTTTTCGGAAACTCCCGGTACGAGCTTGAACTCTTATGCCGAGGTTATCATACAAATATTCGATAAGATTCATGTTGGACAAGAATAGCGGTCACCGTTAAACGTTATTCTTGTTGGTGCGTATGTCTATTCTGGCAAACAACGGCAAAGTGAAAAAGAACATTGCCAAGCATATATATTGCCCAAAATAGCCGCTATCTGGCACTAAGAGACGCTGTAGAACAATCTTTAATCAGGTCGCAGAGGCCTAATTGTCGAAGTCTCAATAACCCAAACACCACGTATTGGTAAAGGCAGGGGCGAAGAAGGGTAGGGGTAATGATGCCGGACATTAAGTGAAATGTCATAAAATATGGAGGGGGGGGGGCAAACTTTGGAAGATCTGAGGAATGTTGTATTTGCCAATGAAAGGCGCTTACTTAATATGTGAATTATACACATTACACTGATAAATTTTACACGCTATGTTCAATACATTTAGTGTGGGGTTATATTGTGTGAGCTTGGACTTGTGCTAAGCCCTTGGAGCAGTAAACCTCTTTACTCTGGCGTGTTCAACAAGGCTCGCTCAACCAATAACTTCATGTTTTTCATATTAATGCTGGTAATGTATCACAGACGAGTGCCATGTGTGAAGACTTGTTTCAGATGAGTATGCGAGTGAGCCTGGAGATGTTGCAATATGCGTGCTGAAATACTAGGTGTATTAGGGCTAATATACTCATAAAACTGCTGAAGTTAAGACGGATGGCTGTGGATTCCATTCAAAGCGACTCTTGCTGAGTGACAAGCTTGAGTAAATCCATATACGCAGTGTGATAGTTTTGTTCAGCAATCCAAATTGGACATGCACAAAAATTATGGTAAACACAGGTAACCACCAAATCTCTTAGCAATAGCGTCAATCTCTAGAGTAGTGGCGTGCACGTTGGTGTGATTAAAACGCAGTTGTTGTATTTTGGTAAAACATCTTGAAACCAATCCTGTCTAAGTCTACGAGATCTGAAAACCTCAATGACAGCTTGTAGCTTGGCTTCAGGGATACCCATTGTGCGGTAAGTAATGTGTGCTGTAGGTTTGTGTCCAGATGATTATTATCTGTACTGATGGTGGACAAAGTTTGTAAGTGGTCGTGGTCTATATCAATGGTCATTTGAAGGACTAGCTGCTGTATGAGATTACAAAAAAATTGAAAACAGGTCGACGCTCTCTCTCTCTCTCTCTCTCTCTCTCTCTCTCTCTTTGTCTGTCTGTCTCTATGTCTCTATGTCTGTTACCAATGCGTAGCTATGCCAAATATAACATACAAAGACTTGCTTTAGCATTCGAAAGGCACAGCGAAAGTCTGACTTAAGACGTCATACCGCTCCTTTCAATGAATTGTTCAATGATGAAAGGGAACTTCAACGTATACACTCCGTAGTACCCTGTTACTGATTCAATGCAGGGGTATGGAAGAGCAACAAATAATTCTTGTCTGTTGTCGTTAGTGGACTAATATATTTTGTGAGAGAATGGCGATTCTGCAAACGGGTCTATAGTGACCTGTGTGCCATTTATGGGCAAAGATTGATCATAAAACTCCGATCTTGGATTGTAAAATCAGAAGAATCCAGCCAGGAAAATACCGCAAATTGAGCCGTAATGGCGGATAGATATCTAACAAAGTTAAGATGCTGAGATTAAAGTTAGTTAGAGAGTTAGAGAGCAGGTAGCTCCCTTTGATAATACGTTTATATGGATAAACGTCAAAACAAAGAATTCTTGCGATGTATCAGCCTTTACTTTTCGGCGCTGCCTAACATTTAACCGTTTGTGTTACTGGGTTGTTGTAGTTTGCTTTGTCCCTTGGTAGTTCAGGTTCGTTAGGAAAAAATCTGAAGAAAAAATCATCACCCGATATTAATGCTGAGGGTTAGTTTTTATGCTCGCATTTGGTTCTGTCTTCTGGTGATCCTCTGTGACTATCTCAAATGGAATAACTGTCTGTTGATACCCGTAACCATAAAGCACAAATCTGCTTAAGATGTAGTGATAATCTATATTTTGTCTCATACACAAATTTTGTCGTGAAAATCACGACACATTTTAGTACGTTTAAGCGTGGTTTGAGCATTTATAGCTGTGGTGGTTTGTACGGGTTGCTGCAGAGGAGGAAATAAATTTCATTGATCAGACCAATGAAGTGTGCCCAATTTATTCGAATATTACCTTCTGGCAACTTTTAGCTGTTGACAATGACTTTCCGAGATACCTCGCATTAGGTCTCGAGCATTGCGTTTTTATGTTCTCGTCGATGTAACTTTATATATTAAATGTCACATATCCTAAATCAAATTCAAAAGGCGCCAGCCAGTCATATTTCACAGATATCCTGTCACATCCACGGAATACATGGTACTGTGCCCACTCAGCAGTTAACCGGGTCTGGTTAACCGCATCTCTGTTTATTTCAATTTCATTTCTACGCCTTGCCGAGTGTTCGGCTAGAACATTAGTATTGATAGTAACGTCTTCTGTATTGCTGTGCTTTGGAACTTGCTTAGGATCTAGTTGTGTTCTCACTTTCTCATTTTGACATTTTCAGCTATTTTCATTTTTAAGAGCTTAAATTTCTTGTTTGTAATCGACCCTGCTCACTTGCCTTGTTCCTGTTCATTTGTCCTGATTACGTTACTTTTATAAACTCCATGTAGAAAACCCCTTTGTTTGATTACCCCATGTTCCGCTAGCTAGTTCAGCTCGGTTTTCAATCTTTAAACAAATTTCTTCAGAAGTATATTTTTACATGGTTAGTTTTAATCGTTTTTTCCGCGTTACACATTGAGTAATCGATCTGATGCTACAGCTAACAGATGTTGGAAATTAATAGACGGTTTAGCAGACTGTTGCTGATTGACTTGGATTCGCTGGCGATTTTAGATATCCCTTTTGACTGGCGAGAGATGGGTTCACAGTTTATGCCCTGCAATTAGCAAAACCAATTCTTATGCCCATTAACGTGATAAAAGCAGTGATTTTGTTTTGTAAATTTGCAAATTACAAACGTGTGAACCAATTTTTTGCTGCGTTTTTAAGCCCCGAAGTTATCTCAACATGAATCCTGAATTTGGATGCTTCTAACTCTTAAATTTGATATAGGAATATTACGTCCCTTGTTCTCCACTGCGGAGAATCAGCCGCAATCAATTGGACGACAAATAAAATTTAAAAATAAAAACCAACAGGAATGTTAATCGGGTATTCTATCGTTGCTTTGACTCTTGGAGAAGATGTCAATTAAAACTGCTTATATTTTGCATGCTAGAAAGTACCGCTAGTCCAAGAAAGAGGAGCTTACCTGAAGTCAGAGAGCTGATTCCGATGCCTTCCGTACATAGTTATTGTTTTCTTACTTTTGATTTTTTGGACTTTTTTATTTATTATTTTGTAATTGCAACTAATGATCACAAGAAAAGGAATAATTTTAAAAATTATTTCTTGTTAACGGTGTGAAACGGTCATTAATTCAACGATATTGCTGACAATATTCACATACGTTATATTTTGTTAAAATAGTTCCGCCCTTTGTTACATAGACTAACTCCGCCGCATCAATACAAACCACCTTTAAACAAAGACAAAATATCTACATTCGCTTGCATCATATAGTCTGAATGCAGCCAGGTCCAAACAGACATTTGTACATATATCGATAAATATGCAATAAGCAATTTTGCATGGCTAACACTTATTGTATTTTTATTTGCCCAATTCTGTTATCTGGTCTATTGGAATAATAAAACATTTACTCACTAATATGATCATTCCTTTGCTGATTGCTTTAATCACGTACATGCATTTTCCTTGTAACATTATCTAAAGCAAACAGGGCCGACAAAGGATTGCAGGTCTAGCTGACTTTGTACGCATTTGATTATATAAAAATAGTCGATTTTGCAATTGCCCTATTATAAGTCTTAAAATTTCTGCTTATCCAATCCATAGTGTTTCACAGTAAGTTCTCGTCTCAAAGTGTATGAATGGTGACCATAAGGTGTGATTTATGAAAGATTGGGGGCATTGCTCGCCTTTTTATAAATTCTAAAAACAGACAAGGACATGTTTGGACTTTTAAATTTTGTATAATTTTATTCCATCATACCACAAATACTCGGGCATCTAATGATATTTCCACTGCAACAGCAAGAGTTAATATGCCAAGAGTTAATATATCACATTGTTTTGATGGGCTTTAATATGATTTGTGGTCGGTGTTTTTGTTTGAGGTCCGACATATGGCATTTGAGGTTTTGAAATGCAAAAGGTAGTGAAATCGTGCAGACAAGCCATTATTAATATACCACGATGAGTGTCTCATATATTGACAATAATATACTGGGGGACAATAGAAAGTAAACCACTGAAAATCAGTTTTTTAGTACTATACAGATTTTTTGTCAATATTTTAACCACAGATTTTAACCTGATTTGACACAATCTGGTTTTGTTTATGTTGTCTAGTATGCTTTTCAAGGCGTTTTGCCATATCAGGATACCGCGGCTCGCACAAAATCAAGCGATCGGCATGTTTGAGGATGGGATTTCGATGCGCGGCGTTGCCAAAGTTTTGGGTGTTGCAAAAGCACTGTGTTATAACTGAAAAGGCGGTAGCACGGATAGACCCAGAAGCGGTCGCCTGCGCGCTAGACGCCGCGCCAGGACCGTCGTATTCGTTTAGTTCAACTCCATGCTCGCTTTCGAATTGCTACAAGGACTGCAGCGGGCGCATCAATAACTGAATGAGTGCGAAAATGGTCTGTAGCCGATTGGGTGATGGTGGATTACCCACATGTCGACCCCACATTGGAATGGTACCGAATGAGCGTAGGCGAAGTAATCAGGATTACCTGCAACTGAACAATGTTCAAGTTTGAAATGCCGCCGTATAGACCCGATATGAATGCTATAGAACCTGTATGTTCTACCTGGATAGAAGGCTGCACACTAGGATTCCGGCACCACAAAAACACGCCCAGTTGCGGCAGGCGTTAGTCGAAGAATGGCAAAGATATCGTCAATATTACACCAACAGATTGATAACACCGATGCATCGTCGTATTCAAGCACTACTACACGCTGACGGATTACATACCCACTACTCAGGAAGTATCCGTTACATTACAAATTCAAGAACAGCCGAAATGTGGGGTTCGAAACTGATCAAGGTTCTTCTTTGAAAACTGCAAAGCTTCGGTATTGGTGGTTATTTTGAAGAATGTGATGTAACCTGTCTTTGTTTTAATTTTGAAAAAAAAAATCAAATATCTGGGTGACTCCAAACTAGACAATGTTTGCAAGCATTTACTTTCTTTTGTCCTTCTGTATATATCAATCACATTGTTTTCTAAACAATTTTTCCATTTGAGATCCGCCTTTCTTAATTTGAAGCCCGGCTTTTCCATTCGAAATGTAAAAGGCAGTGAAATTTTTCACACGATTGGCTGTTAATATACCACAGAGTTTCACACATTGATAATAACATGTCTTTGTGTATGGTGGAGTCGCGTCCTGAGACCTTCTATCAAGATATAATTGACTGACAAAAATTGGAAACTATTACCATGGGAAACTTAAAACTTCAATCTTTGGTTGGACCAACTCATTTTTTTGGGAAAATAGTCTGGGAGTATACAGAAGTTCTTATTGCTCCTCTTTATTTTTGTATCTTTTAATCTGATTTATGGACTGAGATATGTTTAGCTGTTGGACTCACCTTTCCTGTTTGTTGTCACAGTTGCTGTGTGCACTCACATTTACTGTTTGTTACTGTTTGTAATTGTTGTTCGTTTAACTTCTCTGTTGTTTAAAAGCTACTGTGGCTGCTCTGTTGTTTGCAGTTGTTTACAAGCTGCAGTGGCTGCTTTGTTGTTTTACAGTTGTTTATAAGCTACTGTGGCTGCTCTGTTGTTTGCAGTTGTTTACAAGCTACTGTGGCTGCTCTGTTGTTTACAGTTGTTTACAAGCTGCAGTGGCTGCTTTGTTGTTTTAGAGTTGTTTATAAGCTACTGTGGCTGCTCTGTTGTTTTGCTGTTGCTTACAAGCTGCAGTGGCTGCTTCGTTGTTTTACAGTTGTTTACAAGCTACTATGGCTGTTTTTTGTTTATAGTTGTTTACAGTTTACAATTGTTTACAGCTGTGATGGTCTGTCAATTCGGAACTGCAGACTTGTTTATTTCGAAGGGGTCATAAAGTAAATAATAAGGAACCCCACAAATAGAACCACTACGAAAATCGGACCACTTCATTCAGTCTCGTCTGTGGTCCTTCCTCCGGCGGTTCCACATCTCCTGCATATTACATATACTTGATCGAGACTTATTCATGGTGTTAATGGGCTAAACTATTTAATACTTATGTCTGTTTTTAAGTGAAGCCAGTTTGGTTAACAGAAAAAGTGACCCAGTTCTCCGTACTTTACTTGTTGCTTCTGAAAATATTAAGAATTGCATTGTAGACTAAATTATTGGGCTCCCTTATTTAAAACCCTTGGAAACTAGTAAAAACCATAGCACTTTTAAAGTTAGAGGTAATTTATTTGCTCGAAAATTTGTAATCAATCTTTTTTTATGCCAAAACATTAAAGCCAAATTAAAATTCCATGGGCAAGGAAATTGTTTAAGGCTATTGATAAGGTGTGTGTGTGAATTTATATTGAAGGAGAGTAACATGTAAAACCCAGGAATCCTTAAATAATGTCGGAAAAACAGGAATGTTTGTTTTCGCGAAATAAAGGTTGCAAAGATAACTTAAATAATTTAACTGAGACATAAACAAAGTTCTGCTAAATAAAAACAAAAATGTAAAGATTTAAAAATTTGTAAAGATTTATCGGATACTGACTATTTAAATTGAATATTAGAGCATGGTGCGTGCATTGAAAATGTTGACTTTTGAGTCAAAATATCGCTCAAAACAAGTGAATATATCGTTATTCTGCTTTCCGTTAAGTACACAATCCCGGGAAAAGGAATCTTGAATGCTTCCTGGTCACCGTTCTCAATTATTGTTATATTACTTGGGTAAATACCGCAATCTGATCAGTTTCCAAGTCAATCATTTTTCAATATTGATCAGAACGCAAAAGTCGATGAATATTGCAATTTTGGGTTATCGAAACCGCAGCTGAATCATGTAACGAAGCGTATATTGACTTATTTCAAGTCAGCATAGAAGATATAACTGTCGAGAAAAAAAAAAACAATATTACGACGGTAACTCCCCCTGCTGGTAATGAGTAAGTCACACAAGCATGTCTTCATGATTTACTCTTGGTAGAAAAACTGTGACATTTTCAACCATTTGGAAAGTTGTCCAATAGTCTTTATTTTTAAAAATAGTACGCATGATAGCCTAGTGGTTTATTGTTATCAGATGCACATATATTAGAAATGGCACACAAAGGGGGAGGGTTGTATGATAAGTGTTATTAATCGAAACTAGCATTAAGCTACGATCCTTAAAAAAAAAACAAAGACAAAAACGGGGGAAAGGGGGGGGGGTGAGAGGGCACTGCTGGAGTTGATGATGGTTCTGGGATAACACTTGGAAATAGGCACATTTCAGCACTTTATAAAGTAATGTGAAATCCTGGCGGGTGGGTGGGCATGTGTGTGTGCGTGTGTGGGTGTGGGTGGGTGGATGGGGATGTGGGTGTGTGGGTGTGTAGGTAGAGGGGGGGGAGGGGGTTAGATGCGTGAAATCATAGAAAGAATCTGTTTTACCAAAGTACTTCGCGTGGAAAGAACGGGGATCGTGCACCCTACCCCTGCCCCAATGTCCGAGTGTTTTACACGGAAACAACGAGTAATTGTTTTGGAGAATAATGTCTCAAATATTTGGATGGTTTTGCAATTAGGTTTTTGTTTTGAAATTTTCTTATTTTGAATGATGATGTATTTTTTTCTCATTTTATAGATTTTTATTGATATTTTTAGTCAAATTACGAAAGCTAAATAACAAACAAAGTTACCTTTGGAAAATTTTCAAAATTAACCAGAAAAAAGTTATGAAACTTAATAAATTTCTTTTATAAGATCATAAAAAGTATGAAATTTGAATTTTTTTTAAAATGAAAGAGGGGATAAAAAAGTAAATAACAGAAAAATGCTTGTTGTTTTCGTGGCAAATAGCATTGAATGAAATATGCGAATGAAATGATCTATAAATGCACAATCATGTAACAAGTTTAATTAATTTTAACTGCAGTCGGAGATATTTAAATTACTCAAGATCTCTATCTTTTATGATTTCATTTTTTTTGTTAATGGTTGTTTAAAAATACACTAGCAATGAGTTGCAAAGAGTGTGGGTACTTCCTGTTAACCAAAAAAAAAATCTAAAAAAAAAAGAAAAGAAAAAAGAAAAGAAAAAAAAAGACAAGAAAAGAAAAAGAAAGGCTCATAGCCTCTTGTCTCTTTTGTAGTACTTGGAAACTCAGTACCAGTTTCTAAATATCACGTAACTCTGATCTCAAAGCGAGGCATCTCATTTGCCATTTCAACCAAAGTATAAAGCGTATATTTTAAAAAATGTAGTGTCCACAGTTCTTTTTGCCAGTAATGAAATACAAGGTTCGTAGTTTAATTTCACATGGAATTATAGGCATGAGAATAAAGGAACATTTCCGGGTAGTTAACTAACAACCCTTCGCCAAAAGTGACGCTGTACTATTTTTAGAATTTTGCCGCGTTATGTCACACATCAACTTTTTATCGCCGCAAAGTTTTAAATCTGCTAACCTTAAAAAGAGAAAAAGAAAGAAAGAAAAAGGATAGCGTGTCTGATAATTTCACAAAAGTAATTACAGTTCCAAAATTATAAGCCATTCTAGCAAAAAAAAAAAAAATAGATTGCTTTGAAATTGAATAAAAAATTTTATATGTCAATTTCCATGCCCCCACCCCAGTGTCTTTCTCACAGTGCTGGTCATTCCCTTGCAAAAAATTCAAATAGTTCAAGGTCTGCATAAATGTGACATATGCATGCAATAGCAGTAAAACAAAATTGCTGGAACGAAAAACTTCCACCGTAAAAAGTTCTTTCTGTGGTTCATAAATGCACAGAAAATATTAACCAAGAAAGTCAAACCGCACCTAAAGCAATTCTTTAGCCTGTTTGTAAACGTCATAATAAATAATATATCTCTTCTACGTAACTGTCAACTTAATTATAATCATTTACTAACAATGTGTAAGCTTTATACCGAAAATTAAATGAATATAGAAGTAATAGTTCAAAAACCGACTTGAGGTAACCGCAGCATTTATGTTTCTGCTATGGCACTTCTAGACTTTCTATGATACAAATGTGAGACGGTAGAAAACTTCCGCCGTATCCCCGAATCAAAATGATAATTTGTGATAAATCTACAGGCTTTGCAAGACTCCTTGTCCATTGCGTTTATACCTGCACGTGTAAAACAAGGACTTATAATATACCAAGAGAAAAGTGTCCTAAAGTGGCCCTCGTTTGGACACTGGAACAATACCCCTGGCGGAAAGTGTCGACTTTCTTCCTGCTACGAAGCAGACCATATCGCCCTTATTCTATGACGTTTTTTTTTTTTTTTTGGGGGGGGGGGGGTGCTAGTTTCTTCTTTCTAGCTTTCTTGTTTATTTATTTCATTTATTATATTATTTATTTTTTTATTTCGAAACAGATTAAAAATAGACTGTTTTCGTTATATATTTTTTTCATCTAAAATAAATAAAGAGCGTAGAAATAAGAATCGGTTGGGGTAGGGGGTAGCGGGTAGGTAGTAGGGGGTAATGGTGGGCTGCTGGACCCACAAGCCAGTTCTTGGCCCTTACACAATCTTCGCCCAAATATTTATAAATCTCTCTATAATTTTTTCAAGGATGGTGTTTTGATAACCCATTCAAGATCCGTGGAACATGAAGAGCTTATCCAGGACTGCCAAGGGGAAATTATAAAATATAAGAGAAAAAAAGGATGGGGGTTTTAACCGTTAACTGAATCTGTGCCGAATAATAATTATTGTGGTCTGTATAACTGATTCGGGTGGACTAACAATTTTGGGTGAAAATGCATACGCGAGAGGATTCGTCTCTCGTATGTTCTCATATAAAAAAATCGTAGGCTTCCACTTTGTTTCCCCTCTGCAGTTATTCCTAATGAGCTCGACACGAAACGACCCGCTCATATGAATCATTATTGCAAGCGCCCCTGCACATTTTATATGTCGCACTTAATTATGATGCATTTCTTGGCCGTCAGATGTCTCTGAGACTAGCTTCGTTGATTTTATTGTTCATGCAAGGATCTGTTTTATCGACGGGCACGTTTGAGAGTATCCAAGGATTGTCGATTCCACATTTTATGCAATAAAAACGATATCTTAATTGGTTCGGCAAAAATAATTCTCAACGAACCGCATGTATCTGACTGATTTAGGTAAAAAAATTCACAGAATGTTCTGTCCAAAGAAATGTGGGGGTATTCTAGGTGACTAAAAACAGTAAATAAATAGAAAACAACTGAAAAAAGTTCAGTCCCTTAAAACAGCCTGCCAGTTTCCTTCAAAATAGGGATCTAAAAATTTCCTGAAACTGATGTAGAATAATTCTATAGATTCCACGACACAATTGAGAGTTCTACTTATGCTATTAATGTTGATCTCAGGTTAAGTATGTCCCAATGTGAAGCAGTTGATCTTGAGTTGTGAGGAAAAAAATAAAATAAAGATAGCCCAAAGAACATTCCGACGTGGAGCCAGCGTCAGTTTAAGACAGCGATGTCCGCCCGACCAAATTGCAAACGTAAATCTGGTTGCAATTTAGTTGTAATTGGTCACAACCAAAAACATCTCTAATCAACGTTGTATGTTAAACGCGATTTTCCAGGCGTCTTATAATGTTTTTGACCAAACGTAGAACTGATGTCAGATAAGTGACGTTGTTTAGACGTAGTCTTTGGCGGCGACCTCACACTCACTTTCTCTAGTGTCTAATCGTTGGAAAGTCCAGGCAAAATCGACGTTGTATATGTGTCGGAGTTACCATCAAAGAACAACCTTATCTTTTTATCACTCACAGGAAATAGAAGCCACGAGAGGTCGCTTCACAAATAGACCAAAATGAGGACTTAAAATGTGGGAAAATCAGGGGCGCAATTTGTTTGTTTTTTTTTTTTTTTGGAATGATTGTTCTAGTTTTGAAAACTATTCATTACCGGATGACAGCTTTGAAAAATACAGTTTTTTACATTATTACACAATTAAGTGAGTTGAGTAAGTATTTTAAGAACCATTGTGTAGTGTAAATGTGTTTGCAAATATTAAGACCTTAAATATCTTTGATTTATTCATATTTGACATACCCAAATCAGTTATTACGTGTAATGACTGCCCGTACCAAATGGCAGTATGCCAAAAAAGTACTACAGGAGTACCGAGTTGATAAAAAAACGGTACTGATGGTTGCAGGCATTACACCTGATGCCTGAAAAGTTTAGCTATTATTCGTAATGACTGATTACGCTTGTTGGCTGTAACATGTATACCCCCCCCCCACCACCACCACCACCACCACCACCACCACCACCACCACCACCACCAGCCTCCCCCCCCCCCCGGTACATTGGTTACAAGACGACCGACCCGTTTTCATTGGTATTCCTTCACTTGCTATAAATATAATATATTTGACCAAACCTAACTCATATGATTTTCGGAAAGAATTCGTTGGCTCCACTTTTCCTTAAATCTTGTCATTTGTATCTTCTTTTTACCGCAGAAAAATGCATGTGGCAAGCTGCATGGGGAATGGGCAAGATATTTCCAATGCACTGCAAAGAACTCTACATTGATTCTGGTTCGTACAATTTCGTTTTACTTTATTTAGTTCTCTATATCTGTATTATTTTGATTTTCTTTTTTCACCGTGTCGTTGTGGTTCTGCTGTAGAAGGCACAATCTGTTTGTCGAAAGCTTCTCCTGTATTTTCGAGATACTTTCTCAGATTTGTCGATATTCTCCGGACTTTCTCTGAAAACCTTCATGATATTTATGCCTTACGTATAATTCCTGGAATATGCTGATACTACGATGTTTGTTGGTTCAAAGTGATACGGTTTACGGGGAGGGTGCCTAATGTCATCGGTTTATGAAACGGATATTTAGTAGCAAGCATAATTTAAGTGACACTATGGATACTCTGACGATCATAAACGAGAATTAAACATTAGTAAATGGAAACCATATTTGTAATGCTGGAAGTGAAGTGACGAGCCTTGATTTAGGACTTAACATTTTCTGAATTACACCTGCTCATCTGGCCTGGATGTAAGGAGGGTCACGGGGACAGGTGCCCCTCCCCCCTTCCTCCAAGGCACATGTTAAAAGTTAATAACGCAATCTGACTGAAGGAATCGTTTGCACTGAATGGAATTCTTTGGACCGATGATCTCAGGTGTGATAGTTTATATATATATCTCTCTGTCTGACTCTCCATCTCTATCACCCCCCCCACTCTCTCTCTCTCTCTCTCTCTCTCTCTCTCTCTCTCTCTCTCTCTCTCTCTCTCTCTCTCTCTCTTTCTCTCTCTCTCTCTCTCTCGCTCTCTCTCTCTCTCTCACCCTCTCTCTCTCTCTCTATCTATCTATCTATCTATCTATCTATCTATCTATCTATCTATCTATCTATCTATCTATCTCGGCATCTTCACTCCCATGAAAGCTAGACTAGCGTGCTTTCACCTGGACTAATATAGTCCGGTCCACTGTAACAATATATCTTGCCCCCTGTACAGCTCCCCCCCCCCAGGGGAGGGGGAGATAGGCTAGGCTATCTTCCCTCCCCCAGGAAGGGGGGGGGGGCTAGGCTATCTTCCTCCCCCAACCTGGTATTTTTTACCCCCTATTGGTATCAAAGGAAGGTAAAGTTGAACATACCAGAAAGGGCTTCTTGGATAATGTGGATGTTATTTATGATAATCCTAGCGATCAGGAGTATCCACCTGGGCTCTCTAAAATGCTAAAAAGGACATTAAAAGACAAATAAAGAACTTTCTGATCAAGGATGCTTTTTTATATTTTGTTTAAACTATTTTGAATTTAGTCAATAAAGTAGTTCAAAATAGTTTTATACAGTTTAATTGATTATACATTTATTCACATTTATTCACATGAACAAATATTATCAAAATATATTCATACGCAAGAAAGTTCCTGGGGGGGGGGGGGTGGGGGCTAAAAATGCTGGAGGGGGGAAGTTCGACGGGGGGGAGGGTGGGTAAGATAGCCTGTGACACCGTGTGATATTCATCTCAATTTCAATCCATTACCAATTTACTCTATAAGCTTAATGACCTGAATATTGTTACCTAAGTGTTACACAAAAAAGTAATTAAGTGATGAAGTAAAATACTAAATGGAATATTATCAAGTTAGTGTTCGACATAACCCAGATTTGGGGAGGTGTGGTCGAGATATCCCAGAGGAGCGAAAGTTGGCGTAGTAGATCGCCTACCTGGAGGAAGCTGTACAGGGAAGCGGGATAGACGGTGACGTTGAAAGGCAAGCATTTAACTGATGCTGAATCTTTATTTTTCGGCAAATACTGTGACTGCTGATGATCCCGTAGGAGACACTCCACGTCAACGCTCGAGAAGGACATGGATAAACTCGCAAGCAAGACAGTTCCAAGAGACCCTGGCTATCGTACCGTGTACAAATCCACGACGAAAGAAGATAATAATTAAAGTCTAAATTTTCACAGATGAATAAACGCGGATTTACAAGTTTGTCACGGATGAAATCTCGCCCCTGCAACACCGGTCAAACATTATGGAACCTTGCATTATCACATACAATTACAGTTTTTCTAACGCCTGGTAGAGTGAAACAAAAATAAAAAATAAAAAACAAAAACAAGTTGTTGATTTATTTGGCAAATTAAAAGGAACATTTTTCACAGGAACCATGACAAGTTACAACGCATGACACATTTTTCACTTCTTTTCACAAACCGATGACACAACGCCAAGAACGCTGCGGAACAAAATAGAACTTTTCACCAACACACTTTGCAACATCAGCAGATTTTAATAATGAAAAATAGAACCTAAGTATCGGTGCAGAATATGTTTAGAGAAAGTCCGGAAAATATTGATAATTTAATAAGAACGTGGAAAAGTATTTTAAAATTGCTGGAAAAGCTTTTCACATATAGATTTTAGCTTCTACCAAGATATGTATATGTACCAGAAAACGTGGCCGTTCTCAGCTACATGCGGTGGTCGTTGTACACAATGAGGCACTCTACAGCCGTAGAAGGCAAAATCTATTTATGAAAAGCTTCTTTGGTTTTTTTTCTTTCAAATTTTGGATTTAACTTAAAATATTCTTCGGAGTATATTTAAACACATCCTGCATCGATACCTATGTTTCTGCTTTTTTGTTGGTGAAAATGTTGACTGCCATCGCCCATTGGTTCATAAAAAATCAGTGAAAATGCGTCGTTGTATCATGTCCCAGATGCAAAACCAGTTTTCCGCTTTCTTCTGGTAGCAACTACTCTTCTTTTATCCACAAAGCAAATATTTGTAATGCATGCTGTAATGCATGACACCACAATGTTTGTAATGCATGTGATAATGCATACCCCACATTATTTGTAATGCATGAAATAATGCCTAGCCCATAATGTTTGTAATACCTGTGATAATGCATAGCCCTACAATGATTGCAATGCATGCGATAATGCATAGCCCAACAATATTTGTAATGCATGTGCTAATGCATAGCCTCACAATGTTTGTAATGGTTGTGATAATGCATAGTTCCATAAAGTTTGTAATGGTTGTGATAATACATAGTCGCACAATATTTGTTTGCAATGCATATGATAATGCATAGCCTCACAATGTTTGTAATGGTTGTGATAATACATAGTCACACAATACAGTGGAACCTCGGCATCGGACCACCTCCCTCTTGGGACCACCTCTGAATTAGGGCACATTTTTTCGGTCCCGAATGCGCTCCATAGACTTTAATGGTAAGAAAACTCCCAATTGGGACCACCTCGGATCGGACCACTTCGGGCCGCTTTTTTTTCGGTCCCGAGCCCTCAAAATGCCTG
This sequence comes from Protula sp. h YS-2021, assembly GCA_949752745.1. Classification (NCBI taxonomy): domain Eukaryota; kingdom Metazoa; phylum Annelida; class Polychaeta; order Sabellida; family Serpulidae; genus Protula; species Protula sp. h YS-2021. The sequence continues at coordinate 99,876,224 of OX457024.1, forward strand.
AGATCGGACCACTGTCAGGCGGTGGGGAATCCACTTTATTTTTACGACACATTACTTACAACACTGAGCATGTTGCTGTCTTAGATATTGTTGCTAGGGATAAGAGTAGCAAGTGTGTAACCAGACAGGGGCTTAGTTTTTTGTACCTTCTCTAAACAATAGCGGCTAACAATATAAAAACCCGAGACATCTTAATTTATTGGCGCTTATTTCTTTTATTATTTAAGCCGACCCAAACGCCACCGAATTCATAATGACAATTAAATGTCAATTTAAGCACCTAAAGGTAATTTATGCAAGAAAAAAATTGTTAAAACTTTCTCAAAATGGAAAGCCGAGAAAAAGTTAATAGAAAAAGAAAAGACATTAGTCTCAAAGATAAAATTGAAATAATTTATGTGTTTGGACATCAAACTTGAATCTGCGGTCAACCCGCAAAATTTTACCCAAGTAGGACCAAGTCTCCCAAATGGGATCACCTCTGAAATAGGGCACATTTTATCCGGTCCCAAGGGTGGTCCGATTTCAGAGGTTCCACTGTATTTGTTTGTAATGGTGGTGATAATGCAGAACCCACAATGTTTGTAATGGTTGTGATAATGCATGACTCCACAATGTTTGACTGATGCAGCATGGGCGTCGTGTCGTTCGTGACAATCCCTTTGGTTCGCGCATGCAAAAATTTATACAGAAAGATGTTCATTTTCTTGCAGAACTATCAACTTAGGCAGTCAGAGATTTGTTATAGGGTGTATCAGTTAGGGTCTCTTGAAAATGCCCTTCCTTTATACGACGGAATGTTCTGTGTTTCTCGGAGTTGGGATGGACATCTTTCGCGCTAACGAAATGGAATTTCAGCATTATATATATGGTTACCTTCCGGTGCATCGCACAAAGGAGCGATACCAGTTTAATTTCACCTGGGGATGAAACCCTTCGTGGAGGCAAGACACGCGAAAAGGGTTCCTTCTGGCAGGCTGCCCTATTGCACATGACTTCCTTTTATGTGATTCCCCAGCGCCCTTTTAAATTCATGCCCGTAAAATTTGTTCCCACCATCAGTGACCCTCCGTGCGGCCAAGCCAGATGATTAATTGAAGTTATAACATGTAAATCCTAAATCTAGACTAGTCAATCACTTCGAGTTTTACGAGTTTTAGCTACACTTAAGTAAAGCAGTATGCTTTAATTTTCGTTCATGATGACCACAGTAACCATTACTGTTACTTAAATTTTACACGTTACCAAATACTTGTTGATACACATCTCTTTCTTTTTCACAAATCAATCAGACGACGCTAAAAACAAAAATTGCAAAAACAGTCGATTTCAGCAAAGAGAACAAAAACACAGCTATCGATAGTCATAAATTTAATGAGAAAGATGGAAAAGTATCTTGAAACACAGAGAAAGCTTTTCACAAACAGAATCTGCCTTCTATGCCAATGCAGTATGAATGTCATGGCAATGGAATCCACCGCACAACGTCCAAAAAACGTGCAGGGAGCGACATTTTTTGTTACAATTTTCTGTCCTAGTAAATCACACTGCATTTAAAATGTGACCAATCTGAACAAAATTACCAACAACGCTGTACACTTTACCGTCCTCAGCACTAGATAAATAATACGAGAGGTACAATTTCACACAATATGGTTCTTATTTTCGCATTTTTTGTTGTACATAATCCATCTATAATAATTTTTGGTTTTCCTTTATTACTTTCTATGATTTCATCTTGTAGCTGAAGTGTGATGCTTTAGTGAAAAAGCTCTCGTTAGATGCGAAAGTTTTGACATAGCATAAAGGGATTAAATAGGAGATTATTAGCGACTCGCGTAACCGCAGTTGTGTGGCGAGCACACTAATTCCGTAGATTAGGCACAAGCTGACGTTATACTAAAATCTCTTTGATATTAGTCAGCGTGATGGAACTCCGGAGCTGGCATTAAAAGGATAGGCTTTTATTGTCTTTTGAACAGAGTTACGCTAATTGGAGTTTGAGGCAATATAATAAAGCAAAAAGAGGAAGAACAAAAATCGTCCAAATGTCGCACCTTTCACCTTATTTCGGAGGATATGTCGTCGGGTGTTATGTCGTCCAGCGTTATGTCGTTTGGTATTATGTCGCCGGACGTTATGTCGTCGAACGTTATGTCGGAATACCATTGCAATCAGTGTATCGCAGCAGACTCTACTCATCTATCGCTTTGGACTACTTGTGTTGCGTACAACACACATTTGTATGGCTTGTGCAACACACACACAAAAAATGGTTTCACTTGGCAATGAACTGAAAAATTTAGATATTTTGTGTCAAAGAATACGTTTAAGTGATCCTTAGGCAAACCGGAAGACTGGACCCAAACCAAGGTACATAATAGCCATTGACTGGTTACTACAAAAGTTAAAAGAAAACAAATCAATATAGACAATTTTTGCTGAAAAGATAATTTTAAAGAGATATCAAATGGAAAAGCTAGAAAACGCAGCTTTTTTATCTAAAATAGACCTAGAGGTATACTCTTAAGTAACGAGAGGATCCTTCATTCAGTTTTCTTCAGATCAAGGTATATCAGGTTTTCAGTGTGGAGCCAGTTTTGCTGCGGTAGGTACATAGTGCTAGTAAAACCATTTTAGTAGGATGAAATAGAGATTTGCTGGGTTTTTGTATACTTTTTGTGGTATTCTGTGTTGCATAATTAACAGAGAGAGAGAAGAGAGAAGAGAGAGAGAGAGAGAGAGAGAGAGAGAGAGAGAGAGAGAGAGAGAGAGAGAGAGAGAGAGAGAGAGAGAGAGAGAGAGAGAGAGATTGACATTTTCTCTACAAACAGAATCCGTATTTTTGTGACGAATTTCTATTTTACTTTGTATCAATATACAATATAGTTCTCTGCTGTGTATAAAATACATAATCAATGAACAAATATCATTACAAATTACAACGACACCCTCGTCCCTGGCCTTTTGATGAAGTCATCTTCTACATATGTGCGAGATAACAAGGGCTCGCTATTTTCGAGCTTACATTTCGTCTTGCAGGAAAAGCCCCAACTTCAAAGAAATGTTGATTGCTTATTGTCAGTTGTGTTCTGTTGACACGATTGTGGAAATTCTGCGCTCAAACGATTATTGCATGACTCGTAGTTTTCGAACGACACATAGTGCAGAAATCACCAGACGGTTTGTCCCAAGCAACAATGCGTACGTGACATGGTCAATGCAAACATGGACAATTTTTTTCTGCGGAGGGGTGGGTGGGGCTGAAAACGACGATATTTGCAAGACAGATACGCGTCAGTGCTAATTCACCCGTCCTACACGTCCTACACTCTCAGTTTTTTGGGTTAACACTTCTTCGTTCACACCATCATACCAACTTTACTCAGTGGCCACTATTTCTGCAACCAATAGCCCTTCAACTAATTTAGAGCACGGAAGGGGCGGTACTCAGGGTAACGAATACCGCCCCTTCCGTGCTCTTTTAACGTAACTTAACTTCACGGCTACCTAAGCAAATTTCTGAAGATGATAAGTGAGTATGGTAAATTTTGTTAATGAGCCATTATACGGAAATAACGGTGAAAAGCGTAAAATGAACATCAACGTACAAGTGTTTCATTGGATTCAAAACGGTGTAAAACTTCCCTTTAGTCAGTTCCAGATAGCTATGAATTTGCCAACCATAATTCTCTAAGCAACAAGTATCATTTCTGCACTCTGAAATTAAAAAGCTACCCACCTGCCCCGGACTATATTACCAGTGGACAGCTAACCTCATTGCGTAAACGCCAAGAGAAGTATCACCAAGAGAAATAAGAGATCAATCGTGTTACGCCTGGAACGTACATGAGCTACATTCCCCCATTAAAACATTATGTTTGCAAACAGACAAGGATAGAAGTTGTTTCTGACCAGTTACAAAGCATGGCGAGTTATATCCAATGATGTTCAGAAGCTGCTATTACTGTCGGCTCAATAGCAAATTTCTTACCTCTCTAGATCTTTAATGACGAGATAAATACTTTCATTTTTAATTTTATGCGATATTAATTGAATATAAACACAAATTGTTTTCAATAAAACTTTAAAGGTACTGATACAGTATCTAGAACACAGGGCATAGATATTTATGTTTCGTGGATGACAGGTTTCTTGTGTCTCCATTAAAAATGACGTATCAAGAAAAATGTTGTTGGAATCCTACAGCTGGTTACGTGTTATTGTAAAACCTGCGGTTTCATTGAAAATTTACCGTTTTTAGTGTATATGTCACTAATGTGTATTTAGTATTTAAGTTGATATGAAATATAAAATGCGAATTGAGTGGCAGTTCCACCTCCTCCAACGTTTTGGTCCGAATGTGTGACCATTGTGCTCCTTTTACAAAAGCCCGTACTATTTCGTTAACAGAGCACACTAGTTTTTTAACACTTAAATTGATAGTTTGCTGCTCTGGCAGTTGAAATGGCCAAACAGAGATTACACGCCATGGAAATAGTCAAATGATACCTGACGCAGGTTGTTCTGACAAACAACGAATCAACTAATTTATGGAACAAACGAGTTGCACACTGATAAATATATTCCAAGGAATCAATAATCATTCTCCTCACAAGTTAAATAACAAGAATGTTCAAGTATAAACATACAGTATATCTGCAGTGGTCTATTCACAAAGAGACATATCTATGTCTTTAAATTTAGACACTGGCTTATCGACTGAATAAACTTCCCAGTCTCAAGTTCAACAGCCTATACTTCGACCCCAAAATATCGGGAGTACATTGATTAGCACAAATCCGCCATGAGAAACGCAACAAATTCGTAAACACACTGTTACATTAGTTCCGAAATGGACGTTATTATAAGCCAAAACCTGTAGTAAGGATTGTCGACCCAGACTGGAACAACTTTGGTTCATTACCTGTGCATGCTTAATAGCACAACCATTAAAATCACCTGATTAAGAAATCTAATCTAATGCTTTGTTGAAATTCAGAGACCCTGAATCACACATTTGCTTTATGCTGGAAGGTGAGTGTTAAGCACAGTACATAAACAGTGGTACGTAGAATACTCAAATCGCGATCCTGTGCAGTTTCTGTAACAGAGAGGATGATCCGTTTCCGCCTCACTCAGTTGCCTTTGTTGTTAACTGTTTGTGACATATTGTTAGTCCGTGAGACAGGCCCGAAGTATATGTACAAGGTATTTCACCTTGTAAATCTATGTGGCTATAATAGTATTAGTTTAAAACTATGCCCATGAGTACCGTACAGCGGCGAGAATACTACCCAGGCAGACATTTAATGACTTATCTTTAAGCGGCCAAACAAAACCGAGTCAAGTTGCGTTCATTTCTATGCTCCAACCATTGCATATAGCCTCCATGGCTATACAAACAGACACCGATACAGGCATAATAATATGGTTCTGTTTACTTAAAGGCGTTAGAAAAGGCTGTGTATTCTAACAACAAAGCAACCACTCCGGATTATATCACCACATACTTTTTCTCGAATATTAGAATATTATAATTTGTCAAGTCCATAGCACTCTAGATGCTACAAAGATGAACTGAAATTGAAAAGGGAAGTACCGAATATTTCCTTGAAATTTTGGTCACCGGATGTATAAACTTTTGCAACACTTGTCATTTTATTTTTTGCACGTTAAGTTGTCACTGAGAGGTTATTAACGATCATCTTACGACTGAGTAGTAGATGATTGTGTATCCATGGTGAAATAACAAAGAGCACCCGCATACATCAGTAAAGGATCAACGGAAGACGCGCTAACACAGGACTGAACCATGAACTACAGTTAGACGTTAGACGTTATAAGAGTTATAAAACGTATGAATATTTCCTTAAAAACACCAAAACACTCGCATCCATTAAGCTTTAATTTAAACCATAACTCTCCAATCTGGCGCATGTCCGGTTGAAGAGGGCCGTAAGGGTCATAAGGTATTATAACCCCCGCCCCATTAGGCCCAGGAGGGGAATATAGATTGTTGTCTGTCTGTTTGTCAGTATATCGCCGGCTGTGACTCCCTCACTAACAGTCCGTTTACTGTAATATTTGGTATATAGATACACTATCACACTGGGTAGGGCACGATTTTTGTATTTTGCGATCCAATTTCAAGATCGCCCTAGCGACACGAAAACTAAGTAACCGATCATGACAAAATTTTAGACATGGCTTCATCATTTCGATCAGAAAATTTCAATTGGTTACCAATTGCCTTCTTGGATTTTGCTTCAAAGCATGAGAATTCACGAAGTGCTTTACGGAACTTAATATGACCATAATATGACACGCTAACCAACTAAAACTCACGCTCAAGTTTGGGATGGCAGGAAAATTCAAAATGGCCCGCCAACAGCCATCTTAGATTGTATTCTTAGCAGGATAACATAATAATTATTTGACCAATCATCACCAAATTTTAGACACGGTTTACCATTTAAAAAACATTGTTGTGTTGATTTTTATGCGTTTGATTGGGATTATTAAAATACTTGCAATTCTTTTGTTTCATTCTGATTCTTGTAATACTGAAATTACGTGGTAAATTGTAATCAAAATTGTAAAAATCTGAAATAAGAGATAATACCCAAGGAGCAACTTCCGTAAACAAGGCTGTATAGCCCTCTGTGATCTGGATCTGGTCTGGTGGAGGCTGTGTCCTTGATGATGCCTTATTATTATACGCCCTATTTGACAGTGCCGACTTTAGGCCTTCCATTCTTGGGCCTGTTCTTAATAGAACTGTTTTCATTAGATTTGGTGAGGATTGCTTTAACTTGTCGACCGCCTATTCCTTCATTTTGATATTGGTTCTAGTCTGTTTAAGTTCATGTAAGTCCATACAAGTCTATTTGTCGAATTTGGAATTCTCTTTTTTTCAATATTTATTCTTCAAATTCAATTTTGTTTCAGTTATGGATTTTTTCTCAAAGATAATAGCCTTAACTGACAGGTTTATTATTTGGGAAGAAAGGATTTTATTGACAAAACAAAAACATGTTTTTGTAAAAAAACTAATAACCTGCTACATGAATAGAGCGCCGCCATAAACATGATTTAAATACACATATTCTAAAGCTTAATTTAGTTGACGTTTAGTTTAAGTTATTTGTTATACTAAAGATGAATGCATTAATTGTATTTAATATTTCATTCATTTGGAGATATCGGCTCTTCTCATGATTAGATCGACAGACACATAATTGCTTCTGTATTTAAAAATATCTTTAAAATAGAAAAATGACAAAGGCATATTATAAACTATATTTTGGGAGTGGGGAGGGGTGGCAATAAAACTGCATGGTATGCCCGTTTGTTACCTAACTAGTATTATCAGCGGAGGGTGGGGATTGATTGTTTTCTGTTTACTTTTTGCCCAATCGTCTGTCATCGATGGGCTATTTCTATTATTTTATCCGTCATTCGTTTTATGTGTGTGAACTATTTCACAAAACCATAGCTCCGACATTTCTGATCCGATTGTTATGAATCTGACACGGATATTCCCAGTTAGTCTTCCATCCACTTAAATGTTGTTCAGCGATTTGGCCGAAACTAATCAAAATATTTGCAAAAAAAAATGCCCATTATTTTAGAAAACACGAAAATACTACTTTTCTTAGAAATCCGGTTCGAATGTTTTCAAATTTGATTACAATGTTTTAGCAAATTTGGCCCCAATAGACCAAAGTTCAGAAAAAAACACAGAAATGCTGGTAGTCCGAAAGTTATGGTTCAATCGTTTTCAAAATTGACAGGAACTACATCAGCTTTTTCTGGAGCAGGACTGTAGTATTTTGTTTTCAGTTCTGCCAAAATTGGCCATAATGTTTTCAAAGAATACAATACAAGAATAAATTTCAAGAATACATAAAAATGCTATTCTACCTACCAATGTTATCCGAGCGCTTTGAAATTTGATCAGAATATTCAACAGAACCTCCTCCACCACGCTTCTCTATTGTTTGACGATTTGACCAAAATTAGCCATAAACAGCCAAATTTCAGGAAAAAAATACCAAAAATGCATCTGTTCCTTCAAATCTTCTATGTTTTCCAACATAAGTAAATTTTGCTCGAAATTGCTCAAAACGTTGGTAATAATTCAGAAAACATGAAAATGCTACTCCGTATACAGTTATATTCGAAACTTGACAGGTATGATCCTGGGCTGGCATTCACCACAGGCGCCTCCACCCCCGTCTGTATGTAATTTTTACCATTTGACAAAAAAATCGCAAGAACATTGGTCAAAAATGTTGATAAAAACGCACAAAAATGCTACTCGTATAGCAGTTCTTATTCAATCGTTTTTAAATTTAATAGGAATCATCCGGGGTGGATCTTCAGCGGAACTGTTGTATTTTGTTATGAGTTGGGCCAAAATTGACTTAATATTGGCACTTTCAGACAACGCAGTGCTGCTCCTGCCAAAAAGTCGGCTCAATTGCTTTGAAATTGGAAACTAATGTTCCTCCGGATTTTTCTCCACCAAATATGGTAGTTTTCTCCTTTCACCTTAGTAATGTTTTCGTTTTTTACGGCTGGGCACAATCTCCATGGACGTTTCCTTTTGTGTGTGTGTGTGTGTGTGTTTTTTTTTTTTTTTTTTTTTTTTTTTTTGTGGTGAAGCTTGCGATTGCAAACTTGAAAGCAACAGATATCTTTTAAAAAATATGCAGCGCACAGTTGAAAACGACAGCTTCAATAGTTTGAAATTGCTATTGCTCAATCAATGTCCAGGCCTCAGTATTCATTTTTAAGGTTATCTTGTACACAAATATGAGCTGCCAGGAACTGTTCGATTTGTCCGATTTCTTAATATATATAAATATATCGCTTTACTTAATATCCTGTTTTAGAAGTTGCTTGGTGTGTGCGTCCAACATTAACCACAAAATTCATTTTATAGAACGCAATGCTGACAAAATGTTACCGAGGTAAGTTATAGATGTGGATTAGAACTGATCCTAAATAGGATTTCCCATCAATGAAATCGATCGCGAGAAAATAAAAGGACCGAATCCCAAACCAAATATGTTTCTTCTCCCGACGAAGAAGCCAGACTAGTCTAGGCTGCTGTCCTCTCTCCCCCTTTAGTTATATATAATGCTCTGTGTCATACACACATCGCTCTGCTATGAGTTACAGTAATAAGACTATGTAGGTGTTTTATCCCATGTTATACACCGGAAATAAACACAATCTCTAATGTCCCTCTAAAACAAGCGGTTTTACTTGCGCTTCGACTATCGTTGTATGAACTTAAATTCGAAAAATGAAGTAGAATTTTTAGAATTCAAATCCGATATCATAAAAACGTTTACAGCAAATTAAAAGACGATTAAATTATTCTGGATCTGGCAGAAATTTAAACTGAATTAAATAAGTTATTCCAAACAGGTGTCATCTATAGCATCTTAACATATATATATATATTCAGTTTTTGTTTTTTGGTCCCGCCCTTTATAATGAATGCAAGATCTGCATATAACTTCAACTAAGTATAATAACAGTTAAATATATGGCATCTGAGTGATGCCGACAGCACTGTTCCCCCCTCCCGCCCCCACCCCACCCCCTTGACCGGACTCCATATGCGCTTTATTAGTTCACTCATTTGTGTGTGTTTTTTTTAATATATGCGAAGTTACAAACAATTAATATCCATTAGTTAAAGCCCCAAATCACGAGTTGCCACCGTCAAATTGAATCAAATTCACTTATAAAAACAACAACTTCGTTTTTTTAAACTCGAACTCCGACTCCAGTTATACCAGGTACTTAATAATAAATTGTATAACGGTCTCAGCGTGAGATGGATGACATTTAACCATCGCCCTCATCCAATAACCCATCATTCTACTCGCTCAGGGGTATAATCCTTCCCAAAAGATATTAACAGATAGGCGATAGAACAATGAAACTGACAGTTTTGTTTCACCCTGTTCATATTCTTCACCGGAAATTTGAGCTTCCTTTCTGCAATAGTTTTCCATATCACGCTACACAGCGGTTTCTGATTTAACAGGTTTATTTCAAGACGTTTCATATATTTTTCTTTGTTAATTTTTTACACATTTCAGCGGATCGGGTGTTTAAAATTTTGCCCGTCGTTCGTTTGGTTTCTTTAGAATTCGTTTGGTTTCTTTGGGAAGAAAAAAATATCGTCCTCTTTTATTTTAATGTTTGACAATCTGAAAAACCTAAAATTTATGTTGTTTATGTTTTTCTACATTTTTCTGAAGTGAAATGCTGCTTTAATAGACTTTGTATGAATTTACTATGAAATAAAAAGTTACAAAAAATGTTCTGAATCCGAAGTTTTCGTGAAAGAGGGGTTGACCGAAATCATTGATTTTTATTCCGTTGAACTGAATCCGTGGGGCAAGAGAGGGGTGTGTTTGGGGCAAGATCTATGTCCGTGGGGGGGGGGCACGTAGATACCGGCAGGTTACTATTTGTGTTCAGGACTTTTTTAAACAACCCCTAAACGCGGATTGCTAAGTTTGAAATAGAATGAACGAAAATTACACCCTTGATTGGTACACGCGGACTGTCCTCAAAATTACCCCGTTTCCCCGTATTTTGTTAGTTTATTTATTTATTTATTTATTTATTTATTTATGGACACGCATGGTAACACAGGTGATATTCAGTGGCCGGCTGGGTCCGAATAATGAAAGGAATTCCACCAAATTAACAGAGTCAGATACACGCGCGAGTTACGATATCGTTATATGGGAGGAAAACAGAGCCACAACATAAAACAAACACTTCCCCCTCAATAAATTAAAAACAAGTGAATACATGAAACTGCAGTAAATTTTTTTCGGAGCTTTATTTCCATTTCAGAGCAACCCACAGATTGGCGACAGAACTGAGACATTAAACTGGTTTTCAAACTCGTTCCAGGGCGCTCGCCGGCTACCGTTTGGTGGTTTGGGAGGTGAGAGAACTTCTGCCGGTTGGTATTTTGCCTTGGACTATTTCGCTGAGGGTTAGGTCAAGGTGATATCAAGCATCCAGAAATACCCTGTGATTGGATTGAGGACGAGAGGGACTCGTGTCCTGTTACTGCTCAGAGGTGAGTTCATATGCCTCCCACACGTGCCCAACTCGGATGCAAAGAACGACAGGACATGATCTATCACCAATAGAACATTTGTTCATAAAATCAAACTTCGGTAAATCAATCGAGTTGTTTGAACCTCCCTGCCAGATTGGTTTACAGCCTTATGTAAGGCGAGGTCTGTTGCCGTGAGAAGTACTATAATTGTTTCGTTTGACAGTTTCCCCTTCCTGTATCTTTTCCGTAAATATTTCCAGTATTCACACTAGGACTTCCAATTTCTCTAAACACTACTAAAAACAACAAGCCACACATAAATCAAGTCCGCATCATTGGCAATTACATGTAATTGTTATGTCACAGCACCTGCAAACTGCCCCCCCGCCCCCCCCCCCCACCCCCTCGCGGTTACTTCTCCTACTGTTTTCCTAGTTTTTTTTCCGGGTAGAAGTTAACTTACCCCCTCTTCCCAGCTCCGTCCGGGACGGATAGACTAGGTGGAATTTCACCGCCCCCCACCCACCCACCCACCAATTATTATTCAGTTGAGGCTTTTAGCTTTTCGCTTTGTATCCTTTTCTGGATGTTTTTGTTAAATCTTACGGGCCAGACAAATTTCTAAGATAGTCAAAAAATAACGTCTATAGTTTAGGAAAACACACAGTTTACTGTCTGTTGTCGAAAGCTGAATTTAATATAAAAATTTAATATAAAATTTAAGTCAAACGCTGTTCACATTTCACAAGAATATGCAATTCCATATGGAAATGCTGCTCTCCTAAAGCTGATAAATACAAACGTACTGCAAAATATAGAAATACATGTATAGGAAAACAAAACTGTCAGTGAATACTTAACTGTTGTGGGGGCGGAATGCCTGAGGAAAACATATAGGGGGTTTTCTCAAGAGCCTTAAGACCACATCCGAAGAAGAGACTGTTCATTATCGCGTTCTCTTTTCCTTTTCTGCTGTTCTTTTTTTTTTTCTTTTCTTTTTTTTTTTTTTTGTTTTTTGTTTTTTGTTGTTGTTGTTGTTGTTGTTGTTGTTGTTGTTTTCTTTGATGATGTTTTTTTAACTAGAATTTTGTTGAAAATGGTTACTTATCTAAAGGGGAAAAGGGAAGTGGCACAAGGTTTTCATTAAGCCCAGTGTTAGCTTTTCCAGGGGCCTAGGGGATTATCGACAGCGCTCGGGACTTCATATGCACTATCGACATTTTCCCTTTTTTGGAAACTTCTCAATTGCCTCCTCGTCGGGAATTACTTAAAAATATATTCCAATTATAGAAACATGTGTGTTCATTACGAAAGGGTGCTTAAATATTTTAATTACTTTAACTGACGAATGGTATGGGATTCCTGATCGATCACGTGCTAAATATTCTGTTGTTTGTTTTTCTTCTTTATTTATTCCACACTCTACATGTCAGAATGCATTTGAATTTTTCTTTTGGTGACTATCCGTGGCGTGAAGTACTTCCGGTCGTCCCTGGGAAAGTGGGGAGCAGGGGGATGGGGATGGGATGTACCCCTTCCTTTCCCCTGACCTCTCTGGGAAGAGGGGGAAGCAGGGGGGGGGGAGAGTGGGGAGCGAGGGGAGGGAGATGGGGGTGTACCCCTTCCTTTCCCCTTACTTCTTCATCGCTTTGTGTAAGTTCCATTTGTCTACGTTATCCATTTGGACTACAATATATCGCAAATGATTCACAATCACAGATGATTTTCGTTTAGCAGGCCCCATAATTAGCAATAATTTGAACTTTTTAATTCAGGTAGTTTTACTGGACAATTATCATTGATGTTCATCTTGAGCATTTCAAAAAATCTACCAAGGGAAAACACCTTGGTAGTTGCGATGGGTTTGCAGAGAAACCTAGAAATACTGTCTTTCAGATACTTATTGCCAATTACTTTGGGGTGGCTAATAAATCCATCTCCCCACATACTTATCATTGCCGAGGCTTTCTCAGATGTGACCGTTCCACTGACCAGGTCATGTGATTATTTTTCACAGCAAATTCAGTTTTGCTGTGTTTTGCAAGTAATCAGTTTCTACCCGTTCGTTTTCATTAATACGTACAATTCGTGCGATAGACGTTGAGGAATTATCGTGAATTGGACTCCAGAGAGAGAGAGAGAGAGAGAGAGAGAGAGAGAGAGAGAGAGAGAGAGAGAGAGAGAGAGAGAGAGAGAGAGAGAGAGAGAGAGAGAGAGAGAGGGAGAAAAGATATAGACAGAGAGAGAGAGAAAGAGATAGACAGAGTGAGAGAGAGAGAGAGAGAGAGAGAGAGAGAGAGGTTCTTGTTCTTGTGGAGTGACCCCGACAGGTGAGAATACTTACCTATATCCCCTCCGATCGTACGCTATCGCGTCGTCGCTCCGGGCAGAGATTTCAATGATTTCAAAACGTTTGAAATCCTTGCATGCTGCCAGCAGTCACGAAACAATGGCGTGTGTTCTATCAGTTAAATTTAGGTTGGGTTCACATTTAAGATTTGATGCGAACAGTTGCAAAATTTCAAGAAAACTTTTTTTCATCGTCTTTCACTACAGCTGAATTGATGCTTTTATTTCACTTCTATGACTGCAATAAGAGTTCAGATTTAGTAAATTTTAGATTCATTCCCAGATATAATTTGGTTTAAAAAGATGATATCCATATCGGAAATATCCTGCAACGGTCCATAAGGGCGAATTAGTCTTGTTTGTTTGTATGTTTTTGTTTATTGTTTTCTTCATAGTATATAAGGATATCACAATTTCATAAACGTAAAATTAAGAAAAAAAATAAAAATAAAAAGAAGAAGAAAAATCTCAAATGGCTCGTTTATTTTGTACAGCGTTTATTTTGTTTATTTCATGACAAGCTTCTGTTTTTATATAATAACAAAAGAAAATTGTTCAGTTCCAAATCACGACTATTATTAAGACAATTAGGCCATAAAATCCTTACTCTATTAATATAATGGTTTCTTTAAACACATCTACTGATACAAAATAAATAAATGAAATATATTCTTTGTTCATTTTATTCTTAATATTTGGAATAAATGTGTAAAAAGGTAGGGCATATTGTTTTCAGACAGAATTTCTGGCAGACAGACAGGGTTTTTAGCAGAAGACAGTTTCCTTTGGCGGACCATTCCAACTGCCTTATAAAAAAGAAAGTTTTTCTTCCTATGTGAATTTCAGTGTTGTCACTCGTTTTATAGCAGCACTTCATAGGGGCGTAGTGCGTTGAAGTCTGCCCCCCTTCTGAAATCGTTTACCCCAGTGTTGCATCACAGAATGTATTTAAGAGCTGCTGATACCAATGACTAGGAAATCGTTTATATGTATTAAATTTGTTTGGTTTTTAAGTAAGTTAGACACAAATAAAAATGTTGTACTGAAATCGGGGGACATAACACAATAACTGTGGCGAATTTTACTTATTTACATGAAGGGATGATTTTAATGAGTTGTGAATTCTAAATATGCTGAGGCATAGCTGCCGAGCTGTCGTTACCAAGCAGAAGAGTAAAGAATGACACAAAACACAAGGCCGTACAATCAAGGGACTAGCATTCGTAATGAGTGGAGCTTGATAATGGGACAGTTTTTAGTGCAGTCTTAACGCCAAACAAGGTTATCCGTATGCACTCTCACTGCACTCCCGTATTTTAGTGAATCTAAGCCCAAATCAATGCGTTGTCCCATCTTGGAGTTGAGGGTCTTTGCAAATTTCACATTTTCATTTTTTACATCACGTGCTATGACGTCAATTGAAACAACGAGCTCTGATTGGCTGGAAAATCAAGCTAGTCAATGACATGATTGAATTTCTTAAAATACAAGAAATACCCAAATACATATTTACTTATTTGTGGGAATTTTCTGCGTTTAGACTTACATCGGAAAATGAAAAATACACAGTTTTCTCAACTCTTCCAAATAACTGCAGAATCGAAATATAATATAATTTAGCACTAATTAGCTATTCAAAATGACGTCAACTGCAGAGCAGAGGACAGGATTATTTTAGTGTCAAGAGGTAGGGGGAATTGTTGCCAAAACGGAAGCACACCCAAATCAGGGAAAGGCAGCTGTATGAATAATGAGAGGAATTTCGGACACCAGTTGTTTGGTACCAAGACCGCTGTTGACATAATCAGGGAGTGCCCTAACAAAAGGTAAGTGATTATTGTTGCTTGCCCTTATTTATGCTTTTTAGGGGGCGAGAGATGTCACGTTACACAATGGTTCTCGCCACCACATTCACGATAGTCACTGGAAGCCATATTTTTTCAAACTTTATTCAATGCAAACCATAAGATTATCTCTGAGAATCTGAAGCATCGAAACAATGTGACCGTTTTTCAATCGATGACCTTAAACTGGTACAGCGAATGGCACCAGAAACAGAGATAATTTTGACCCCCGGCCCACCCTCACCCCCCAGTAATGGTTCACAAGATGATGTGAACATTTCTACATATGTGGAATTTGCACAGTGAAGTCGTGGCCCGAACTCCGTATGTGAAACGACACATCTGTTGATTCGCACAATTTTAAGATGGCTGATCTGTGCCATTTTAAGTCGATGACCCATTTGCCGATTTGCGACATGTTAAGATGAAGACCAGCTTGCCGTTCTGCGCCATTTTAAGAACGGAAGCCCATTTGCCGATCCATAACATCAAAAACAGAGCCATGCTCTTTTCTCTTGGATACAAATCTATGCCTGTTGACTCCATAACCGTAAAATAATATTCTTTGTCTAAAGACGTCCCATGAGGGGGGAGGGGGAGGGGGTGGGGAACTCACGCACCAGCAGGTTACCAAGCGTGATCATGAACTTTTAATGCAACCCCTAAACGCGGAGTGCTCGTTTTGAAATAATAACCAAACGCAGAGTGAAATTCTGAGATAACCCCTTTTTTGTGGGAAACGCGGAGTACGGAATGAAAAATACCCCATTTTTGACAAAATTGGCGTTCCGCGTAAGCCGCGTCTTGTCTCTAAAGCACTCCTCTTTCTGAGCGATGTTTGGGCACTCATGGTAACACATAAGACACCAAGCACCCCCCCCCCCCCCCCCCCACCCCTTGGGACAGAAGCAAAGTATGCATATAACGAATGTATTTATTCTGTATGTTGGTGCTGCGATGTCTCCAGATAATTGCTGGTAGGCACACGGGTTGTAGTGTGTATAACACGGATACAACACTCATTGTCACAAATTCCTGGAACAGACACACAGGGCTCGGGGGGGGGGCGAGGGAGATGGGGGAGGAGGGATGCGGGATGGGTCGGAGGGATGGGGGGGGTGGGGGGGGGGGGTATTGCGGCAGGGAGCTTCCTGCTTCTCGTCAAACCTTTGCAAATATTTCACACTTATGACAACTGCAAGAGAAATGTACAACATTTCACTGCCAAACAAATGGTTCTGTTATACATAAGGGTGCCCATCCTCCATTAGGAAACGCTCTCTAACGCGCATTCTGTTTTAGTGCAATAAAGAAAATATTGCCAATAGATGTGACATTATAGAATCAATGATGGCAAGTTAGGGGAAGCAATTCTGCGGCAGTAACATCTACTTGGCAACAACAGTAAGTGTTGACTTTTTTCCCGTTATCCTCAAATATGGCGGGAACCAGAACTTATCACAATACAGAAATGCTACAACGCAATACGAAATATAGGAAATACCAACTACCCACTAGAAACCAATAAACGGTCGCTTCATTAGTTAGAAATGTACCGGATGCCCTGTGTAACAGGATGTCTTGGTCCCACCCACCCATCCCCAACCTCCTCCCCAGACAAGGCCTCCTGTTAATACAGAAATAAAAGCAATGCAGATTTTATATATTTTACTTCTCACTATACTGAAACTTGTACAGTAAATGCGACCAGCATCGTAGAAAAAAAAAACAAATAAGATAAAATCCCAACACCACTGCAGTTCGGATTACAGTTCTATATCTCATGAATTGGAATGCAGTGTTTATATTTGAAATGTACATCCTGCGATTTACCTTCCCAAGTTATGCCAAGGATTTACGGTTGATCCTTGAGCTTTGTGGGTGAGCCATTTTATGTGTGTTTGGGGGCTTCGGGGATGGGGGTAATATATTCTAGAGGGGACCAAGACATCCTAGAATATCTTGGCCGGGGATGGGGGAAAGATATCTTGGGACGCTTAAGTGATCGTAAGCATATAGCATAAGGTTATTCGCGCTTTGGCCGCGGGTGTCTGGGATGTTATAGCCATTGCCTTCGGCAAAATAGACATACACATGGACTAACTGGTGCTTGTACTGCATAGATATAGCCTACGTGTCCCCCAAAGGGCAAATCTAAACTTATACTAAAATGCTCAAATTTCTTGTGACCACGACCGTGGCAGAACACTACTCTTGTCCCCGTCCTCTCTCTCTCTCTCTCTCTCTCTCTCTCTCTCTCTCTCTCTCTCTCTCTCTCTCTCTCTCTCTCTCTCTCTCGCTCTCGCTCGCTCTCTCTCTCTCTCTCTCTCTGACCATTATTGCCCTAGTACCACCATTTCGCGGCAGAGCTGGCTGAAGATGCGATACGGGGGGAGGGGTAAATAAACAACCCTCTTCACAACTCAGAGCTCATACTAACATGACATTTTCAACTGCAGAGTAATGAACCCAGATCAGTTTTTTAAAGAAAATATTAAAATTTATTATTATTAATATTATTATTAATATTAAAATTTATTATTAAAATATTAAAATTTGTGTTTTTTAGCCTTGTCTTGGTTTATTTTATCGGTAATACCACTTTTTATCTTCGGTTCAAATCGTACGTTGATTTCTTGTTAACATTCGTTTTGTTTGTTTATAAGCACAAGTCTTATGAGTTGTGTATATCGCTGTTGAGCGCCAATAAACATCTACTAAAGGTGCCGATAAAAAGTGGAACGTTTCGGTGGAGTGACCCCAAAAAAGTGTGTAGTACTCTATTCCATTCCAGCCCATTCCACTTAGTGTCGCAGACCGCAATGTGTGTTTCAGTTACTTCCGGTCAGATTTATTTTGACATTTTTGGTAATACCACGATAAGCCTTTATTACAATCCTATGACATAAACTTGTCCGGATATTAAACTCGTTCAGATTCGTTTCAAATTTCATTTCCACTGTACAAAGAACTTGGCTGCCTTATCAAAGTCTATCAAGGTTCATAAAATTGAAGAAGAATAAGAAAAAAGGAAAGAAAGAAAAGAAAAAGAAAGAAACGAAAAGCTGATATCAGGAAGGTTTTAAATTCGAATTAATTAATATTCGATGTATATTCCAGCATCGGCAATATTATAGTTTGTTTTTGTTTGTTTTTTTTTCTTTGTGTTTTTTTTTTTTGTTTTTTTTTTTGTTTTTAATCCAGAGGGCAATAGCGTTCAAGCGCAATTTTAAAGCATTGAACTAATAAAACAGATTGATTGATCTATTGATCTTTTTAATATCTGACTCGTGGATTTGTTTGATTTTGGTTGGCAAAATCTTAATCACAAAATGTCCTTTCGTTTTGCAGTCCTGCCAAGATTGGCTTTTCTAAGAGCACTTTTCTGATGAAGGATTTGGGGCCTTTTCGGGGGGTGTGTCGGAGGGGGTGGGGGGTGGAGGAGTGGTTGGAGTATCCTTATATTTTTCTGGGATTTTCGTTTGATGGGGGAGGAGTTGTTGGTGGTCTCAGCTGCCTCGGTTTTTGAAATTTCGAGTGTCAGAAATACAGCATAAATTACTAACATAAATTATCAGTTTAACATTAATTTCGAAGAGATGACTCATCGTTGCCTAGTCATCCGCCAGATGTCGCCGAGAAGCGTCATCTCCGGCACCCAATTATCTTCTTTTCCAGAAGGAAAATAATCTCTGTGTGTTTGATTAACCACAAAAAGTGTAACAATCATTAGCGGTGACATGCGACAGCAGCGTGGGCCTGTTGTTCCTACAGGCGCATGCGCAGACTGTCAACCAATTTATATATATTGTGCAATTTATCTTGCCGTGAACCCTTTCCATGCTTGTTGACTTCCAAACTGATAGGATTAGCCTGACTCCAATCGATGAAAGCGTCGTCTCTCCTGTTAATTTGGGACATTGGTATCAGACCAATTTAGCGTTGACAGAAATAAAAGTACCAGCGCTTCGAAAATGGAAACGTATACATGTCTGTGTGTTTGCTTGTGTGTTGGTTGAAGCATACAGTAAATGGCCGAGGGGGCGGGGGGGGGGGGGGGGTGACGTGCCAATTGGTTACCATGTCTGTCCATGACTTTTTAAAATGACCCCTAAAAGCGGAGTACCAATTTTGAAATAACATCCCCTTTTTAACCAAACGCGAAGTGTAGTTCTGAAACCCACCTCTCTTATGTGGGAAACGCGGAGTATTGAACAAAAATGACCTCCCCCCACCCCCCACCCCGCCTATTTAACGAAAATGGCATTCGGCACTGACAGCGTCTGGCCTCAGAATTATCTGCTTTCTCCACGTTCTTTGGATACGCATGGTAATACATATGATACCCAGTGCCCCCCACCCACCCCCCCCCCCCCACCCCGGGTTGATATCATATTAAAAGTGCCTTGTTTCAGAAAGCTTGGATCAGGGTAACACTTATTTGCAGCCACTTACATATAAACCCCTTGGGAAGTTTGCACTTTTTTTGATGACCTGTAAGGGTGATCTTTCCGGAAATTATCCCAAACCAAAGTTTGGATGCTCCAGGTGTGTGGGTGTTAAAGGTGTGTTAATGTTCCAGGTGTGTGGGTGTCCAGGTGTGTGGATGCTCCAGGTTTGCGGGTGCCCAGGTGTGTGGATGTTCCAGGTGTGTGGATGCTCCAGGTTTGCGGGTGCCCAGGTGTGTGGGTGCTCTAGATGTGTGTGCTGCAGGTGTGTGGGTGCTCCAGGCGTGTAGATGCTCCAGGTGTGTGGGTGCTCCATGTGTGTGGGTGCTCCAGGTGTGTGGGTGCTCCAGGTGTGTGGGTGCTCCAGATGTGTGGGGGCTCCAGGGGTGTGGGTGCTCATGGTTTGTGGGTGCTGCAGGTGTGTGGGTGCTCCAGGTGTGTGGGTGCTCATGGTTTGTGGGTGCTGCAGGTGTGTGGATGCTCCAGGTGTGTGGATGCTCCTGCCCATTGATGCACATCAGAATGTCATATTAACCCACACCCCGTGGGAAAATGAAGATTTTCTTATTTATTAATTTATTATTTATTGTGTGTGTGTGTGTGTGTGTGTGTGTGTGTGTGTGTGTGTGTGTGTGTGTGTGTGTGTGTGTGTGTGTGTGTGTGTGTGTGTTTGCCAAAGCCCATAAGATAACACGCAGTGCCGTCACCTTGGCCTGGAAAAGTATAACATTTTTTCATCATGAAAGTTATGCCCACCTGATTATGGAAACTGAAAGTCATCATGGCCCAATGTAGGTTAATGCGTGTTGAATAAAAGTATATGACCAGAAAAATGTCTCAGTACTTAATCGGTTTACTTTTTCATTTATCAAGGAAGGGTAAAATTAACTGATTAAAAATAATAACATGAAAAATGCATAAATGGTGATATTATTGAACCAGCTTAGGGGTTAGGGGTCACCCAAAAATATGTATGGGAGGAAAGGGCGATCTGAGCATCATTGATATACAGTGAACGGGCGACTGGTAGCCCCCGAAGGGACGGGGGAGGGGGGAGGGGGGAGGGGGAGTCCGAAACTTCACACCAGTTCTTCATCACTCACCGCATACCTTTTATGTTTTAGGCTGACAAAATATCTTATTATTCGTTTATTCTTAATTCTTATTTTTTAAAAGTAGTCTAAGCATTGCAAAGGATGAGTATTGGGGCGGCAGGGGGGGGGTGGGGGTGGGGGTAGGTGATGGGTGGGTGGGGGTAGAGAAACACTGTCACAATGGCTAGCAAATCTCTAGTACATTTCAAGAAGAGGTCGTTCGTAAGTATTGACTGATGCTACCGAAGCGGGAGAAGGAACATATACAAAGTGAACAAATTGTTCACATTCTGAGCCAGCTACCAAAAAAAAAAAAAAAAAAAAAATTAAGCGGATCCGTTTCAGGGGTGCACATAAGGATTTTTTTGCCTTCGCCAGTTTGGCGAAGGACATTCAGCTCACCTTCGCAATAAACAAACTTAATTTGTTCATTGCATATAAACTATACATCTTCTTAACTATATTGTACAGTTTATGTCTTTATAGAGGTAGTTACTCAGTCCTGACCGATTTGTAGCTTTCACCGAAAGGGTTTAACTTGTCATCAAGCTTGATTATGAAAAAATTCACCTTCGCCAAGTTGGCGAAGGTGAATCTGTTCACCTTCGCCAAATGGATTTTGCCTTCGCCATGGCGAAATGCGAAGGTCTTATGTGCACCCCTGCGTTTGTTCCTTGAAACGATATTACTGGTTGGCTTGTAACATTATTTTAGCGGCTGGCGAGCAAAAGAATTATAAGTCTTTTCCCTATGTTATGGACATTTGAAAGCAGTAATTGATTTATTTGTGTTAAGGACTGTTTCTGGTTAGATAAAGCTAATTTAAAATTCTGAGTTAAATAAAACTAATTTAAAATTTTAGATTGTTTGATGCTCTTCGTGGAATAAGTTATGAGAATTACTTTTGGGTCTGATTTCCACCTGGTGCACACGACAGCTGAACTCTCTGAACACAACTAGAATGATCAGTGTACCCTTAGATCAGTGTACACTTGCAAAATGACCAATGCCATATCTTCAGGGATCTAGATTAAAAACATTAACAGTTCTGATTGATACCTTTCCTTATTTAAGCTTGGTGATTTTTTTTCTGGATTCAGTTATACCAATGTAAACATCGTCGATGTTTTAGAAAATATTTGAATACAAATTCTTAGGTTCGTTACTTCGTAATATCAGAAAGGATTATGCGCTTTATTTTCACAAGAAAACCATAGGCTTCCCACCTTAATAACAAGCAAGTAATATACCATTGTGAAGTAAAAGAGCGATAAGTGATGTTATGATTTAACAAACAAGTTTATGTGTGTTTACACTTTCACCTCTTTATGGTTCTTATTACCAGTTTAGTAGAAATCGTACCCTTTTCGTACAAGTTAAGCGTCTGGGATGCGCAGCTATCCCCCTTTTATTGACTAACAAACGATGAGTTGAACTTATTTTACCCAACCGTATGAATTCTATTTTTTTTTTATTTCGAATCCTGTGACATTTGTTTCCTCAAGTTGCAATGTTTCAGGGGGTTTTAAGACAGTCGTATCTATCGTTGTAATTTTATTTCAAACTTGACAGGTTATAAATTGCCTACCATATATTAAAATTTTTATTACCTCGATGTTAAACTAAATGCATTAAAACATCAAAAGTCTGTGTATTTTCAAAGAGGGAGTTACAGTGTTACGGGGTCAGATCGCTTATAGCATTTGTACAATTATATGTGAAACCGTATATTATAATGCTATCATCGTTAAACAAACTGTTTAATAACTTGGGGACATTTTATACCCTAGACAATGACTCTCTCTATGACATGATGTCGTAAATAATTTTTAAAATGTTTCTTTTATGTGAAAACGGTACAGTTAGTGCATTCGATTGTGCCTTATGTTTAACCGAACAGGAAAATTTTCCAACTCGTTTACCCAGTGAACAGCCATCCCCACCCGACGTCGAACAAAATTGGTTTTGGTTGATTTAACCCGACGTCTAATAAGCGTTGCGGAAAGGTTGTAAATGGATGTCGGCGACGGAACAGCGACGTTGTCTAAACGTCGGAGAAGTGACCCATCAAAGCATCCCCACCCTTGGTTCACCCGGTAACGTACGATATAAAAATTTTAGTTAATAAGCAAAGAGAAAAAAATTGTGCGCTCCTGACATTCTCATATTTTTCATCTTCGTTTTGACCTATTTTTGAAGCGACCTATCATGGCTTCCATTTCCATTTGTGAACGATAAAATGATGTTGTTTGGTTGTGATTTCGACGCCTATACAACGTTGATTTACTTACTTCTATACAAATGTCGATTTTCCAACGTCCTTTCAACGTTAAATAGGCGTTTTTTTGGTTTCGTCCAATCACAACCAAATTACAACCAGATCTAATGTTGGTCGGCTTATGTTGGAAGGTAAGACAGACGTTGGATACACGAGAAAATGTTTGTTGACAAATACAGTGTTTTCATCCAGCTCTTAAAATAAATATATGATTTTATATTTTAAACACATGTTTTTTTACTAGACTGATTTTCCAACCAAAGCGAAAAATACAAATGACTTTTAATCTTTAAATGACGTCACCAAACAACATTGTTCCGCTGGTGCTGCAATGTTACACCGAACGTCGTTCTGCTGGTACTGCAATATGTTACAATAAACGCTGTTTTGATTGTACTATAAGGCTGCAACAGACACTTAAAATACATTTTATAATTGAGACTGCGCTAACAGAGCACACACATTTATACAGTAACAGCTTTTTCTGTATTTTTTGTATTTTTAATTAAAATTTTAGATGCTTAATAGAAATCTGGAGCAAATGAAAATTTAGAGAGGATGACCATTGGGTTTATTTACCAAGACGGTTTCAGAAAGTGTGGTCATAGTTTTTAAACTAGTCCTTTTACTTAAAATACGTTGTTAAATTTGTAAGAGCCGTGTTTGATATTTTATCAAGTTACATTAATGCCTTTCTTTTCAATAAAAACTAGTGAGAACCAGATTGAATTTTTTTTTCGTCCAACGTATCAAACGCGTTGTTTTTAGGTGGGATTTACTTCGGAACGTGGTACGTTGGCACGGCCACATAGAAAACATGTGTAATATATGCGGACATTCCCACGGTTTGATTTCCGTGTAAACTCTACGTATAATATACACAGGCTTTCCCACGTATAAAATGCACCGGTAGATAAACGCGTAAACTGCATGGTTTTCCCCGCGTTATGCCCACCGTGAAACGTACGTGTTTTCTTATAATATACGTAGAACTTCCCACTTATAAAGCGCATTGCTAAATAAACGCATATTATATGCATATTACACTTTTGAATTCCCACGTAAAATTTCATTTGTATATGGCGCGTATGTTTTACGTGGGATATCCCATATGGGCATTCTCATGTAAAATACAAGTATAGAATGCGTGAAAATTTCCACATAGTAAATACGAGGAAAAATATACGCATATCATACGTAGTTTGGCAACGTGGGCTTATTATCTCAGACCGGAAACAGCCGCCATTGAGCGATAATATATTTAATTTCGGCTAAATGCTGCATATTTTGCTGGAGGGCTGCCTTTTATCTAAGTGTAATAGAAAGTTAGATACGGAAAAGCCAATTTTTATACTGAAAATTCTTTTAAGGAGTACTTCATAACTACACTATAGTTAAGGTTCATGTCTGTGTATTCGATGGAGTTGTGGTGTATGCACAGGGTCGTTCCTTTAAAATCCCATGCTTAATATGCGTGGAAATTCCCACGTATAAAATGCATGGAAATATATGCGTATAAAATGCATTGGTTTACATGCGCATAATACACATCGGAAAGAGTCTCAAACTCTCCTAAATCACACGTAACTACATGAGAATTTCCCCAACAAAACACACATTATTTATACATAGGTACGTGGAAATACCCACATAGATTATGCATATTCCCCATGTGGGACTGCTATCTGGGGATTGATTGACACCACGTCATCGCTCTTACATATTCCGTGTGTTGATTTACTGTACTATGATGTGTACATCAGAGCGTAATGTTTTTATTTGGGGTAATATATTTCTATTCTCTCCGTGTCATAAATTGCACTAAACCCTTGTCTTAGAATGGTGATAATTAGCTCTTTCTCCAAGAAGAAACAAAACAATAAAATATGATTTTATTCAAAGACCAAAACTGGGAAGACGTTTTCATCAGCCCCAGCCAACCAGACACATACACTGAGAAATAAACGGAGCACACCTGAAAGGTGAAGAATGGACGATATAGCCTCTCAAAATTTCCTAACTCCATTGTTCTTGTTTTTTGTTTGTTTGGATTTTTTATCTTTGTAGAGTAGATGACTTATGAATTGTTCTCTCGTGGCTGTGGCGCCAGTGGACGTTTTGTCGCTGGACATTCTGTCTAGGGATGTTGTGTGCTGATACTGTTTTACTGTGTCCATTTGTTACTTATCTGTAACAGTTCACTGAGAAGTGTGCTCATTACATCCTTCTCCCAAGTACAGGTCAGAACCCTGTGGTTCTATCTTTGGGTGTTCTGTCTGTTGATGTTTGGTCCGTGGATGTTCTGTCTGTTGGTGTTCCATTTGTGGATGTTCCGTCTGTGGATATTTCGTCTGTGGCTGTTATGTCTGTGGGTTTCTGTTTGTGGATGTTGTGTCTGTGGGTGTTTCGTCTGTGAATGTTTCGCCTGTGGGTGTTTTGTCTATGAATGTTTTGTCTATGAATGTTCTGTCTGTGGACATTCTGTTTGTGTGTGTTCTGTTTGTGGGTGTTATGTCTGTGGATGTTCTATCTGTGGAGATTCTGTTTGTGCAGGTTCTGTGTGTTGATGTTCCATCAGTGGATGTTTCATCTGGGGATGTTTTGTCTGTGGATCTTCTGTCTGTTGACGTTCTGTCTGTGGCCGTTGTGTCTATGGATGATTTATCTGTGGACGTTCTGTGTGTGGATGTTCCATCAGTGGATGTTCCGTCTGTGGATGTTCTGTGTATGGATGTTCCATCTCCGGGAGTTCCGTCTCTGGAAGTTCTGTTTATGGATGTTCCTTCTGTGGATGGAATGACCACAATACCGGACAAGAGCTCGGTATGCTCTGATCAGACTAAAACACTTCATGCCTCAACCTTCAGTGCTGGGTATAGCGCCGTTCTGGTAAGCAGGAGATTCATTTTTTTATCAAATTGTCCGAAACCGCAGGTTTGAAAAGATCTGATTAATACTGAAATAAGCCATCCCATTAAGGACGCGAGATTGGTTTTACTTTCCTCATTTCAATTTTCTGTTTCCAATGTACTAATTATTGTTGATGAAAAGCATGTAGTTTGCAGCACAAAAATGCGGTTATAAATCACAAAGCTTCAAATAGTAATCTAAAGATTAGAGTGAAACAGATATGTTTAAGTTCCTGTCCGAAATTAGTAGAACATATCTACATAACGAAGAAGACTTATTGGAACATAGTCATCCCAGTGAACATGTGATCTTGGATATCCGTTGCAACCAGACGCCGGATCAATGATGGGATTTAGTTATATATGAAAGTCGAGGCAACGTCTTGCCCCAGACGTTGGACAAACCTCGGCGGATTCACGCTGGATAAACGCCTGAGAACCCACGGTGGGAGAGCGGCGTTGTGTAGACATGGAGAAATCGATATACCTGAGATATCACGACCACCTTTCCTTTGGAGTACCCAGCTTGTGTCACCCCTTGTAGTAGAATATGAACAGAGTCACTTCTCATGTCCATTTCCAAAAGTAATTTTTACAATAACTTACGCGCCCCTCAGATTCTTATGTTTTAATCATCAGTTTGAGTTATTCTTTAATAGACGTATGATGACTGTCATTTCCGGTGAACGATAATATAAGGTCATTAGCCCAGGTGACCATTGGTCACATGGACTATACCCGTTATGTGGGACTCTGTCACCTGTCCGTGCGCCCGTCCGTCATCCAGTCTACAAACTTTTGTTTGTTTGTTTGTTTTTAGTTACTCCTCTTTCAGTTTATATCGGATCACAGTAAAATTATGTGAAAATATGGCCCCTTTTTCAGTTTTTGCCAATTTGGCGAACCGATCACTACCTTTGCGGAAAAAGCTTACTACATATTTTGTTTGCTTGTTTGTTTGTTTTTAGTTACTCCTCTTTCAGTTTATATCGGATCACAGTAAAATTATGTGAAAATATGGCCCCTTTTTCAGTTTTTGCCAATTTGGCGAACCGATCACTACCTTTGCGGAAAAAGCTTACTACATATTTTGTTTGCTAGAAATTTTGCATGAAGGTAGACTGGGTCAGGGGGAAAAGTACCAGAACCAATGTTTTATTATTATTTGGCGAATTTATTTTTTTTTCATTAATTGTTTATTTTTCTTACAAATAAATGACTAACATTTTACAAGAGGATAATACACGGAACATTTCACAATAATGTCACGACATTTATTCAATCCACATTCATTCAAATTGCCACTATCACAGATCCTCGACAAAATTTCAAATTTTGTCAAATTTACGCAAGAATATATTTACTCTATAGTTTTTGCATTCTCTGTGAAATTTTTAACACAGGTGTCTCCAACGCGACTGAGTCGAATACTATCATTTTTTTGCTGGTTAGCCAAATTTTGGAGCATGTTTTTCGCTCTTTTAAGCTTATGCATTTTTACCCCCAGCTTCTACAGATGCAGGGGCTATAGCAGTCATTAAAACTATGTGCTTATAGGCGTATGTGGGTATGTACGCTTTTAAGTTCAGAAATCGTGTCTGCTTCTAGGTTTCTAGCCTGAATGTCTTGAAATTTTAGCTGATGGTAGCACACATAAGTATCTAACTGACTATTACTTTTTGGGCGGAAATATCTGCCAAAAACCACATTTTTTAAAATATATCTCCTTCTGGGATTTTGGTGAAAACATTCTGAAATTCTGGTGGAAGGTAGAGCACATAGGCCAACAATCAATTTTTTGTACAATCTTAAATATCTCCAGGAAAATAGGCTTGCTATCTTGAACTGGTACATGAAGGTAGCAAGCATTACTACCTATTCGGCGTTACTTTTTTCGCCATTCACCAAAAAATTGGCGAAAATTTTGGCGAAAAACTAAAAATGATTCTTTAAAATCTCAAGAAACTGCTGGAAAATAGTCGTAATGTTTTGAAAGTTTAAGTGAAGATAGCAGGTGTTACCGCTTACCTGTCTTTTACTTTTTTAGGGATTGTCAAAAAACTGGTGAAAAATTTTGTGAAAAACAAGGAAAACTAAGTAAAATCTTAATGAATTCTAGGAAAATGATCCTAATGCCTTGTAATTTTAGGTAAAAGTAGCACACTTTACTACCTAAGTAATTTTTACTTAATTTGGCAATTTGCTAAAAATTGGCGGAAATATTTTCTGTAAAACGAATCTATTAGGATTTTCATGCAAACATTGTAAAATTTTTGTTGAAGGTAGGGTATATAGTTGTTTACATATCTGTTAATTGTTTTGTCGATTGGCCAAAAATTGGCGTATATTTTGGCGTAAACCATAACTGTAAATATTGGCCAAAAACCAAGTTTCTTAAAGTGTGTCACCTAGTGTTATCAAAGAAACGCTTTAAATTTTGATGGAAGGTAGGGTGGTAGGTAGGGTGCATAAGTGCTCACCTGACTATTCGCAAAAAATTGGCGGAAATGCTGACGATTTTTCCGTAAAATCTTAAATATCTCCAGAAAAATAGTCTTATTTTCTTGAAAATTTAAGTAAAGGTAGCAGGCCTTATTTCCTACCTGCTTATTACTTTTTTGGTGATTGGCCAAAACAATTGGCGAAAATTTTGGCGAAAAACAAAAAACATACAGTAAAATCTTAACGAACTCCATGAAAATGACCTCGTTGCCTTTTAATTTTAAGTAACAGTAGCACACATTACTACCTAACTGGCTATTTCTGTCTTTCTTCGGTATTCGCCAAAATTGAAAAATACTAGTAAAACCCAATTTTCTTTAAAATGTATAGGGTCTTATTACAAGCGTTCTAGAAATTCTGGTAGAAAGTTGGGTACATAGGTGTCAATCTGGCGATTACTTGTTTTGGGTATTCGCCAAAAATTGGCAGAAATACTGGCGAAAAACCATTTTTCGCAAAAGATTAACCAGGAACATAGTCTTACTGGCTTAAAATTTTAGGTGAAGGTAGCCTGATTATAGCATTTTTGGTGATTGGCTAAAACAATGGCGGAAACTGTGGCAAAAGAAGAAAGGCTTTTAAGGAAAATCGTAACCAAACCCAGGAAATGGGCTTATTGTTTACTGTTATGAAATTTTAATGAAAGGTAGCAGGTTTTACTACCTACCTGGCTGTTAAAGTTTTTGGTGATTGGCCAAATATTGCCTAAAAACTAAAAAAAAATAGTAAAGTACTTTTACTGTTTTTAAATTTTAAGTAAAGGTAGCCAGCATTATTTTCTACCTGGCTACTACCTTTTTGTTGATTGGACAAAAAATGGTGAAAATTGTGGCGAAAAACTAAAAAAAAATCAGTAAAATCTTAGCGACCTCCAGGAAAATAGTATTGCTGTCTTGTAATTTTAATTGAAGGTAGCAGGGTTTTTTCATATCTTGCAATTGCTTTTGTTTTTGATGATTGGCCAAAAAATATTGACGAAAATTTTGACGAAAAACCAAAAACGTTTCAGTAAAATCTTAACGCACTCCAGGGGAATAGCCTCATTGACTTGTAATTTTATGTAACAGTAGCACACATTACTGTCGAACTGGTTATTGCTTTTTTGGCCATTATTGGTGGAAATATTTCCAATAAAAAATTCTTTAAAACGTATCTCCTAGAGTTTTCATTCAGACGTTCTCAAATTTTGGTTGAAATTAAGGTGCATAATATCCACCTTGTTGTTACTTGTTTTGGTGATTGGTCAAAACTTGGCGGGAATATTGGGGAAAAAACAATTTGTTTTTCGTAAAATCGTAACTAATTCCAGAAAATTCTCTTAGGAAGGATATGTCCTAGGGTTTTCATTGAAATGTTCTAAAATTTTGCTTTAAGGTAGAGTGCATGAGTGTCCATCTGCCCGTTACTTGTTAAAATTGTTAAAAATTGGCTGATATATTTGACAAAAAAAATTATTTTCGTAAACTCTTAAATAACTCCAGAAAAAAGTATTACTCTTTTGAAATTTTCAGTAATAGTAGCAGGCAGGCAAAAAATTGGGGGGAATTTTGGCAAAAAAAAATTCAGTAAAATCTTAGAGAACTTCAGTCTTGCTCTCTTGAAACTTTAGCCAACGCAGAAGGACTACTACCCGAGAGTAGCGATGTCATTGCGCATTACGCACTTGCGGTGCCGCTCCTAGAGACGTTCGGAGAGACCCAGGGCTGCGTTACCCTCAACAGAGCATTGGCTCTGATGACTACAATGGCAAGCATTATTACCTGCCTAGCCATTACTTTGTTTGGTGATTGGCCAAAAACCAATTGGTGAGAATTTTGGCGAAAAAAAACAAAACAATCAGTCAAATCTTAGCGATCTCCAGGAAAATAACCTCACTGCCTTGTAACTTTATGTAAAAGTGGTACACATTACTTCCTAAATGGCTATTGCTGTTTTGGCAATTCGTCAAAAATTGACGGAAATATTGGTCAAAACGCAATTTTCTTTTAAAACGTATATCCTTGTATGGCTTTAATGGAAACATGCAAAATTTGGTCGAAATATTGGAGATGAAACATTCTTTTCGCAAAATCTTAACCCACTAGGAAAATAGAAATACTGTCTTGAAACTTGAAATGCAGGTAGCAGATATTACTGCGCGCCCCGCCATTACTTTTTTCGTGTTTGGTGTTGAATCTTTCGTGAACTATTGAAGGAAAAAAATCAGTAAAATCTTAACTCACACCAGAGAAAAGGCCTTACTGTCTTGAGATTATGGTTAAAGATAGTGATCGTTGGTGCTTACCTGGTTATTGCTGACCTGGTTATGGCGGAAATATTGGAGAAAAGCAGTTCTTTCTAAAATCGTTACTAACGCTATAATATCATCTTACCTTCTTAATATTTTGAATGATGGAAGTGGAAATTAGTACCTAACGTTTTTGGTGAATCGCCAAAAACATTATTGAAAACTCAGCTGTTTCCAGGTATTTGGCCTTAATATCTAGGAATTCCTATTAAAGATGGCAAGCTTTGGATCCCACCTGGCTATTATCTTTGTTCGCCATTAGCTTCAGAATTCGTGAGCTGGAGCATTGTCAATGGACAATCTTGTGAATGGATGTGACAGATGTGGATTGAGTTGAGAGTTGCACGCAATGACTGCAAGAAAGATGGCGGCCATAATGTAAAAGCATTGTGATTGGCTGGAAACAGTCACATGGTACATGGCTACCAAGCAATGCACTGTAGACTTCAGCTTAAAGAAATATTTAAGACGGTCGCGCCCATGTGGATGGAAAAGGTGATGCTATGCATTACAAGAAAGGAATATTATGAAAAATTGAATTCTTGTGGTGTGCATAGCCATCCTTTCCTTTGAGTTATATAATGATAAAAAGACGACAAAAATAATAGTATTAGCGATATCATAGCATCATCCCATGTTCAACACAGTTCAAATAGAAAAAAAAAACAAAACAAAACAATAAAATAACAATAATAATAATAACCATAATTAAATTGACTTGTCGGGATTTGTCAAAATTTCTCTCATTTTCTCTGCGACTTTTAAAAATTTACAATTTTGCATCGAGAACACACAAATCTGTACACAGTTCACCATTCTTGGCGTTGAGTACCTTGTGTTAAATGGGAGAGTCCGAAAAGAGGGCATGGCAGGGGCACCGAGGTGCCTTTCTTGTGGGACTACTTTTGTAGGAGTGCCACAAAGGCAAGGAATAAACTAACGTGTGGAATCTATTTTTAAGATAAAAAAATTGCAAACTGAAAACATCTTAAGAAAGGCACAATCCATATAAAATTTAATGAATCGTCAATTAAATTTTGCAGATGAAAAATTGAATCATTGATATTAATTATAACGACACAGTGTTTGGGCTCAAGACTTGCTTCTTTTTTATGCATTTTTATGCAAAAATTAAAAGAAAGATTTTGAAAAAAAGGGGCCAGTCATTATTTCTCTGACAGATGTTTGACTCTGAATTTTATGCATAGGACTGATATTTTGATATCAAAAAAATTATTTTTTGAGATCAAAATATCAATTGCAGATTTCAAGATATAATTTTAAAAGTCTCATTCTGAAATATTGTTATCTAAAATGAATTATTGACATCAGTAAAAAAATAAATTATTGAGCTCAAAATTGAGATTTTGCTAGCAACCATTTCATTTTTGCTATCAAGAATGGAACTTTAGATATCTAAAAATCAGTTTTTATATTTATATTTATTTATATTTAAATATATATTTTGACATTTCAATAAATATTTTATGATATCTCTAAATATTTATTGATACTAAGAATTATTTTTTGAAATGAAGAATACATTTACAGATATGAGAAATATAATTACAGATATCAAAAATTAATTCTTGATGTCATAATTGTCTAAAAATGTCATTCCATAATAACGATATTTCTCATCCATCGGCTGGATCGCTAATATCGTGAAATAGGTTTACCCGGTATGCATAAAAAGTTCTGGAAGTCTGAATTTATACTATAATTTTGCGCTCAGTCCTTTTGGGTGTTGGGCACATAAGTACCACTTTAAACCATACACAGTAGCAACCCATAAATTGATAACTTAGATGTTGTGTTATGTACATTTTGTAAAAACCATTAAACTTTACTTAGCAAAAACAAACAAACAAACAAACAAACCAGGGATTTTGGACAGACCACCGAAATCTTTGAGAACAAAAACACAGTTTCTCTCCGCCCGGGTCTGGTTTTTTCTCGAGGAAAACTCACCGCTTGTTGTTCGTCCTGACGTAAACTAAAATTTCCTCAAAAATTGATCGGGAGAACATGCTCCCCTCATTTAATATTTGTTGGCAGATTTTAAAAGCAACCAGAATACCTTTTATAGCAAATATAAACAAAATGATTAGTGGATTTTGCGGGAGGCTTTGTTATCGACAAACAATGAAAACAAAAAAAATGACGGAGAGTGTCGATAACTAGTAGCGAAAAAATGTACACATCGGACCACGATATAATGCGTGTTAAAATACGTGTAAAAAGTGTGAATGGTCCTTCACGCTTAAATCTCAAAATTTTATAAATGAGAAAGGAAGAGACAAGAAAGAGATTTAGAACTAGGTCCGCTTCACGAGTAAATAACAAAAAGCAAAAAGTGATGAGTTTTTGTCGTGCCAGAATTTTTTCTGAAGACACAAGTTTGGACAAAATTTGTTGCTGTTACTATTCCAGCTTACCGACCAAGGAAAGTCACATTTTTACTGATTGTTTTTTTTTTTTTTCGTTTTTTTTTTGTTTTGTTTTTTGTTTTTGTTTTGTTTTGTTTGGTTTTGTTTTTTTTTTTTTTTTTTTTTGGGGGGGGGGGGGGGGGGGGGCTAGAATTGTTAATAGTAAACACCCTTGTTACGCAATTTTGTATTCATTTAATTATGTATTTATGTTTCTTTATTTAAAAAATCTAAAATATATAGAACCCAAGTAGAGATAAAAAATCCATAAGGGTACGTTATACCTTATAATGACCTGCTATTTTGAAAATATTTTTTTTTTTATATATCAGAGGAAATCTCAAATGTGCATATCTGTATTATAGTGTCAATTAAATACCAAAAAAAAAAAAGTGAAAAGTAACTTAGCGTATTTGCTCCCTACCAAATGAGAACTTTTCCTTCCTTTATATTCCTTAATATTTTGAAATGAATTTTGCCCCTGAACTGCTGTTGTGCTTAGCTTTATCATTTGAAAGTTATTTGTATGTACTTTTCTTTGTGCTAGCTTTCAATTGTTTTTACTCGAACAGATGAGAGAGCCAAACTTGTTTTCCTGGAAATAACGACAGTGGGAATTTTAGCTTTCCGGACACCCATTCCTCATTCGTGTCCCTCTCAACATGTTACATCCACTCGTTCACCCATTTCTCTGTGGCCGTTGCGATCCCTTTGTTTAGTTTTTATCTGCTTTAAAATATGCACTTGTTTTTCCCTTTCTTTTTATAATTTGTGTCTGATAGCTTAAAACAAATCTTTCCACAGTTTTAAAATGGATAATTAAATATTTACACACAGAACTGATAATCCCAGTTACTTTTCTCCTAATCTAAACCTTTTAAAACCCTAATCTATGAGCTGCAATGTCAAAATCACGAGAAGAATTTCACTAACTTTGCACAGATACAAACGCAAAAATAAAAAAAAAGGAATACTGGAACAAACCCGAGCAGAAATATATAATAACCTGCTAGTAAACGGAGATTAAAATTAACTGGACAACATTGGGATTTGTCATTATATTGTTTGTAAATTGCAAACAGGTCAGCAATTGCAAATTCAGTCTTGCTCGGTCTCTGGATCTCAGTAAATGTGGTATATTGGAATAGAATTGTATTCTGATTTCCTGACACATTCAGATGTCGGATGGAGTGAGGAGTGAAAGAAAGAAAGGAACGAAAGAAAGAAAGAATAATTGACATTGTGGACGTATTGTTTTGTTTTAATACAGGGCTGTGATTCTGTAGTGATTATTTGTAATTGCTCTCTGTTTCATTGTCGGTAGACGTTCTGTCCGTGGACGTTATGTCCCTGAACGTTTTGTCGTTGAATGGTATGTCCCAGATGCATCACCCCACAATGTAAACATTGGAGATATTTAGCTGTGGCATGGGCGTGTCCACATGGTTACAATTGTATATATATATATATATATATATATATATATATATATTATATATATTAATATATATATAATATATATATATATATATATATATATATATATATATATATATATATATATATTGTTGGTGTTCAATTTTCAAGTCGAATATATGTTCAGAAAGTCGGCCACATTATTTTATAGATGAGATTTAGTTGGGTAACAAGTAACAACCACTGACTGCTCAACACCTCCCACCCTGCTTCACCCCACCCCTCCTTTAACCGAATGTCTCTGTCACTTGGAACTCAGTTCAGTTTAAAGCTAAGTGACTTGGGTGGCTTCCGCCTGTCCGTACTCGTAACAGTTGTGTTACTTTTTACAGCAGTGGTACCCCCCTCCCCTCCTCCCTCCAGAAACAGGACGACCAGTGGGACTGAGCTAAAATGGTGCCCTATCCGAGATGGTCCCATTAGTTCTTCATACTGAAAAGTTCTTAGAACAGGACCATTCAAAAGCAATCATATGTATGCGGTGGCCCTACTTTCACGCTGGTCCTATCCCGGTGTTCCCCTTTAGTCCGTTTTCACTTTTGATATATCTAAATCAATTTAAATTTGAAGAATATTCAAACCTTGGAAAATTTGCATTTAATGTCAAATATATGTCAAAGAAAAATACTCAAACATCGGGCCAGTCGGTGATTGGTTGAAATCTGTTGCGGCAATTCGGTATTTTTATTCGATGGCAGTGTGTGTGTACTGTTAGAGATAACAGAGATATGAGCAGAGATATGATCTTATTTAGGGCGAGACTGATAATTCTGTCTCACAGAGGCTGGTGACAGTCCCTTTGATTGATCGTGAAAGCAAATGCGTTATGTTCGTGAACAGATCAAATTATTTTAATAGGAATATAAATAATGATAAGTAATTAATTAGGCGATATACGCTACCATACAAGCGACCCTGCTACTGCTAACAACCTTTCAAATATCCCAGCCTAAAAACATACAGACAAGGCATTAATTTAAACAAAAATATCGACTTGTTCAGCCATTTTTAATCTTTGTAGAAAGTTGGAAAAGGTGGTTATGTGTATGTATTTCAGAAGGTTTAATCGTTACACGGACATTTTAAACCTGCCTTTGTGTACAAATTATGTGTACTAATTCATGGAAAATGTGTCCACAATTTTTTTTGTGTTCCTACTTCTGTTTACTTGTTTGATAGGTTTCTGTTGACCCACAGTCAATGTATTGATCGTTCTGCCTGCTCGCCTGTCTCTCCCCCCCCCCCCACCCCCAGCACAGATTGGCTGTCTTTGACTGTTAGCCTAATGTCGCTCATCCTATGGTTCGCTGCTCATCCTACTGTTCGCTACTCGTCCTACTGTTTCCTGCTCATCCTACGGTTCGCTGTTCACCCTACTGTTCGTTGCTCGTGCTACTTTTCGCTGCTCATCTTACTGTTCGCTGCTCATCTTGCGGTTCACTGCTCATCCTACCATCGCTGTTCATTGCACTGTTCGTTGCTCGTCTTACTGTTCGCTGCTCATCCTACTGTTTGCTGCTCATCCTACTCTTCATTGCTCGTCCTATGGTTCATTGCTGGTCCTATTGTTCGCTGCTCATATTACTGTTCCTACTCATGTTACGGTTCGCTGCTCATCCTACTGTTCCTACTCATCCTACGGTTCGCTGCTTATCCTACGGTTTTCTGCGCGTCCTACGAACCCTGGCTTCGGATTACTTTACAGTTGTCAACAAGCTTTTGATATTTTGGTCTTATAATCTCCTGACCTCATATACTCTGTCTTTCCATGTCACTGTAACTTCATCGTGATCAGATTTTCTTTCTTTCAACGAAAGTATCGATATATCAGGGCGTTGTCTGATCACCACAGTCCCTGGCGGGAAATGTAATTGTTTCCTGAGATCCGTTCGTAGATTCGAGTCTCTATGCATTTCCAAGACCCTTCACCCCCACCCTCCGCACCCCTCACTCCCCATGGCACAGTCCTTGGCGGGAAATGTAAGATCCATTTTTAGATTTGAGTCTCTATCCATTCCCAAGACCCAATTCCCCCTCCTCCACCCCCATTCAACCCCAGCCCTATCCGTCTCGGTGATGCAGCCCAACCTTTTTAGCCTTTGAAATGTTCGCTTTCCCTTATGAAGTGTTTTTTTTGTGTGATCTGTTGATCATTAGCTATGTTCACATCGAGTCGTTTGAGTTGAAGGTGTTAGGTAAGATCTTGTCATTTCTATTACATGTGTCATGCATGGTGGAAAAAAGTGTTCCGGCTTCCAGGCTTTACCACACAGGCTGCAGCTACGGTTATTCACACACCCGCCCCCCACGCAATCCCCGTCAAGATCGCGAGGCTTTTAAGTGTAAGTAAAAAGTAAGGAGCTGCCTTAGACAAGCTGCAGCTAGGGTCATCCACAACCCCCCCCCCCCCCCACCACTCCTCCCCCCCCCCCCGCTAAGCCCCCTGCCCCCTCCCCATCAAGGACGCCACGCTGTTAGGTGTGAGTTAAAAGTGAGAAGCTGCCTAAGACAGGCTGCAGCTGGGGTCATCTTACAACCCCCTCCTCCTTCGCCCCGCCCCCCCAACACCCCATCAAGGTCTCCAGGCTGTTAAGTATGAGTAAAAAGTAAGTAGCTGCTAAGTCCCGCGCGCCAATCCCCCCTGCCCCCATGCCCCCCCCCCCCATCATCATGGACGCCACGCTGTTAGGTGTGAGTTAAAAGTGAGAAGCTGCCTAAGACAGGCCGCAGCTAGAGTCATCCACACCCCTCCCGCCTCTCCCCCTCCACTCCCCCTCTTCCTCCCCTTTCCCCTCCGCCCCCCCCCCCCCCACCCCGCCTTTGACTTTACTTCCGCCCTTGCCTTCGTCACATTTTTATATGTGTGGCATTGTTATGCACGAGTAGACAAATCTTTTTCAAAAATAAAATTTGAGGTGCTATTAATTATTTGTTCTTTATCTATCACCTAAATAACACACTACAGAAATGTTATTACATGTTTTGACATGCAAATTTTGACAGATTGACGTAAGCAATTTATTGCATTTCACTTAAAAGAGGCCAAAATATGGTTAGAATGTGTTGATTTTTTATTGAGCTTTTTTCAGTTTTATGGTGTGTACCGATTGATAAACTTCCACACAGTGCGCATTACATCTAAATTTAAAATTAAAATTTAAAGCTAAAATTTTAAATTACACATTTATTGTAAAAACTGTAAAAAATGGAAAAGGTTCATATAGAAAGTTTGTCAGAAATTATACATGTCCAGTTGGATAAAAGATCTCCTTTTTATTTAAAAAATACTTTACGATCCGGTGGGTAATCTTTTGCTAAAATCATACTTAACTTGGTTCATTTTTTAAAAGAAAGATCCGGCATTTTTGCAAGGTTTATCTCGTTTATTATTTAAATAAAAAAATTTAAAATTAAGACGCATGTCTTATTTAGGATTTTCAGCTAAAAAGTTGTTTTGTCCAGCATATACAAGAACCTAGTCGGAGTAGCATTATATGTATATATATTATTTCAATTTGAAAGCTCAGTCAGGCTTACCCTTATTTATACTTCCGACAGCGGGTACCCTCATATAAAAGCGCGACCGGGAATGCCCTAAGTTATAAACGCAAAGGTGAGTGCACTTACTTATCAGAGCGACTTATTTGTACGCTCGACTGGGGGTACCATTATTTAAAAGTTCGACCGGGGTCACCCTTATTTATATGTTCGACTGGGGGCACCATGATTTATAAGCGTGACCGGTGTGACAGGACGAATAGCCATTCGTCCTAGGATATTTGGTCCCCCTTAGGATATTTAGTCTCCGGGGTTCAAATATTCTAGGATATTTGGTTCTCCCCCTTTATTTTTTCTTGTTGAGTAATTAAAAACAATAGTTGTATGCGCTTTTATTTTCTGTATTTAAACAGCTTCTACAAGTTTCTAAAAATTACAAATTATAAATGTCAAGCTCACTGAAAAATACAGATACGCTTCTGATATGTCTATATAGCATAAACGGGAGTGTAAGGATCACTTATTATTATTATGATTGTTTGTACGGCTGAATCGCATCCATTTGGGGAAGAAAACAGGAATGTCGGTACTACAAATGAGTTTTGATTTTCATCAAGTAATCCATTGCTAAATTTTTGTCGATTTCTTGTGTGTTTCCACTCATGTTTAATTGTATTTTAAATCGTAAATAATATTTTCGTATGTTTTATAGGCAGTGATCTGATTTTGGATCTTACATTTCAGTCATCAAAGCCCCTTTGGAACTCATCACAAGAATTAAATTTGAATTTCTGAATTACATACGTGATTAAAGTAATCGCAAGTTTATAGCGATTTTAAACCAATACGGTTTATTGATCCGATGCCATCAAAGAGTATGTGATTATGTTACAGGGAATTCATTTTATCTTATAATTCAGCCTATCTTCTGTTATACATACGGAATTCAATTTGCAGTGAACAGCATATTCTACTTATTTAAATTTAAAAGAATAATCCATCAATCACCTGAGTAAACATGTCAGCTGCAATGATGGTGGAATTGCAATTTGTGAAAATTGCAATTAATATTGCAACTTATTTCGTGTTTTTGACGTGCAATTATTCATGCTTTCAATCGTTTGTTTATTATGCATGAATAATCCATCAATCGCTAGAGGACGTGAATAGCATAATTGCAATTAAAATACTTCCCTCTGTTCTGCAAGGTGTTACCACACTAAATCCGCTGCATAAAAGTCTTCAAAAAAGACACGGAATGAGTTTTATCCTTGGAAAAAATAAAATATGTGGAATGTGGTATTGCAGTTAAATCTTATTCTTGGGATAAGAATTTGTTTTTATTCAGTTCGTACAGTGTAATACTGTTCAGATTTTATCTAGGCTATTACTTGAAATAAATCTTTTGTGTCATGGGGAATAAATAAAGTGTGCGAAATGTTTTATTGTTAGTATTCACTGTGCAAGCAATTTCAGGGAATACGAGTAATACCTGAAAATTTTAGGGAATACGCGTAGGTCCTGACGCTTGCAGGGAATTCGCGTATTCCCTAAGCATTTCAGGGAATACGCATATTCCCTGATTACACAGATTGCCTGTAACAATTACATATGTAATCTTAGCGGTGAGTGAATTGTGGCAGGTTCATGTGAGTAGATTAGTGTAATAACCGATTCATTGCTCCCATTTTATACAGCTTACAGAGGTCGAACTTTCTTTTTCAGCATCGATCACAATAACTGTAAATATCCTAGGAAGAATGGACCCTCGGGGGATTAAATATCCTAAGGAGATTCCAAATATCCAAGGACGAATGGCCCCGGCGGAACAAATATCCTAGGATATTAGGCTCGGTGGCCATTTCTCCTGAGACACCGGGGTACTCTTATTTATACGCTCGACTGGGGGCACCATCACTTATAAGCA
The DNA here is from genome assembly GCA_949752745.1 of Protula sp. h YS-2021. NCBI lineage: Eukaryota > Metazoa > Annelida > Polychaeta > Sabellida > Serpulidae > Protula > Protula sp. h YS-2021. The sequence goes on from OX457024.1 coordinate 99,916,372, forward strand.
CTACCAGGGGTATCCTTATATATCACATCAAATGCCTTTGATTGGATTATGTTCATTTTTTCAAACTCCTCAGTTGTTAAACGTTTAGGATATTGTCACACAGCTCTTTGGCTAGTTGTGTCAGTTGAATATATATATATATATATATATATATATATATATATATATATATATATATATATATATATATATATATATATATCTGAGTGTGTGAGTGTGTGTGTGTGTGTTTGCATAACCTATATATAGATCAATTTGTATCTCTATAGACTTTATTTTATAGCAGCAAATTATTTTCTTTTACACGAATTCGAGTCCAAAAGGTACAAATTAACAAAATACAAATTTATTTTTAGACAGACCTGAGTTTTGTATTAATTTCCGCCTAGGCGACCCTTTGACCCTAACCAAAAGCTAACCAGTAACGAAAGAATTAATTAAAACAGACAACGGATTGACATGAAAAGTGTCACTCACTTTATAACAGGCATTATTACCAATCCCCAGTTAACAAGTCAGTGTCTCAGAAACGTTAATTCTGCGGGCTGAAATCACATGTATGCACTTAAATCATGGTCGATATATGTTACATGGAATGTGATTGCCTTAAAATCTCAGGAGATCGGTAGAACCATCAGAAAATGTACATATGAATGGTTTCTTGTTTTTCTTATATATTATATTATATAATTAACCTCAAAGAAGTGACCTGGTAACTGGATGAATAGCGATAAGAGTTAAGGCTGAAATAATAGTTGAAAAAGTATGTTACATAGCAATATTAAAGAAAATACTGAAACTCTCTGGGTTTAAAACAGTTCTTAAAGAAAAAATGTCATTAAAAATAAAACAGTCTTGAAAATAAAATCATTGAAAACTAAATAATTACTAAAACAGTTATTTTTGAATATGAAATTTTCAACAAATGTGCACTGATTCTTCTCTGAATGCCCAAATAAAATCAAGGGAATTTATTGATTCTCTGAGTCTTCAGATTACCTGAAACATATGTTCTCAAATAAATGCTGATATTAATAAATCCTATGTTACTTCGTAATATTTAAGTTTAACATATATAAATATATATAATTAAGAGACTTTTGAATAAGTGGGAAATTAATAAATTATCCTGAAAATTCAATCCCAGTTCGCCACTTTTTTGTGGTTTCGGATATGTGTATCTTTTTGTGGTAAAGAGTCTTAAAGTAAATAGATTTAAAATCAACTTTTTCTCTATTTTCTACACAGTACATTGTTGTAGTGTTCAAAGGTCAAAAGGAGCTTTCACGAATGTTGTTTTGTGGGATCAATGGAACCAGTCATTCTGTGGTTTGTGGTCACCAGAAGTCGCAATCCGCAAGCATGCAAGTCCACCACTGAAGCCAATATATATATATAGATATTATAGGTTATAAGGGAAAATATTTATAGGTTCTTTAAATATGGAAGATATAAACGAGTGGCGTGGTTTTTAAATTCATGCAGTTGCATGCAGATATTTTACAACCGGAAGTTCCTAAATGCTACATTTCGGACGCCAAAGTAATCCGATGAAACTTTTAGCTTCTTTAGGGACTTGATAATCATTCTTTTACAATATTTCTCTTTTGTTCATACTTTAGACTCGACAAATTCTACGATATGATTTATCTTATCTGAACCTTTGTGATTCAAAACTGTATTGATTTAAGTTTTAGAATCGATGTTTGAAATTGTTTAGCCAGATTTCTATTTATATTTTCAGCTCTAAACTGTTAAGTGAAAAACTATGGCTTATTTGAATTTTGCAAATATTGCTTTTGGTAGGGTTGTTATGTTCAAACTTATTTTCTTTTAAATATTTTTGTTTGAATCTGTATTTTCCATAATGTAATTATGGGTGTTATCATCAAAATGTGACGCAGGTTTACATATTATAGGCCTCTTCATTACGCAAAGATTTGGCTAACTATCTATCTACAGATTAATTGATACAGAAATAATCTTTCTTTTATTTCGTTTTCTTTCCTGATATTTTTAGTTGAATCCTGTCAGCCGTAATTTCTTTTCTTCCTTGCCGCAAAAAATAGTTATGTTACGTAAAGTTATATAAAATATTTGCTTTAATCAAACCTTAAAACTAAAAGAATAGCCATGTGATCTGATGTAGAGGTCGACTAAATTTCCAATTTCTTCTTTACAGATGTATTTTGAACATGAAGATAAAATAATGGAAGAAATTCAAGTTTGTTTCGGATTAAGTATTCCCTGATTAGATAGGCAGTATCTGCTTTGGCATGTCAGTTAATGTTATTTTAAAATATTCCAAATTAGGCTCAAAAGCTTTTATTTGTAAAAAAAATATTACTGTCTACATTGGAATTATGAACAAGTAAGGCTAGATAGCAACACAGGTTTTGTTTACTGCTGTTCTACAGGGTACAGAATTTTTGACTGGTTTGCTACCCACCTGAGAAACAAATGACCATTTCTCGTCAAATTATTATCATCAGTTATACGTCAACAAGATTAAACTTTGCGGGCAATGACACGTCTTGAAGATGTCTCGCCAGGGATTTAGCAAATACCGAACCCCCCTGCCTTCTTCGTGCAAGACAATAACGTCATTGTTTTCTTATATTAAAACGTAGAAGTCACGTGCTAATTAGCATGTAATTAACATTATCAGTGCTTCTGTGTATCAGATGTGCACACGGCAATTCTCAGGTAATGTGAATTCAGCCACATATTTTCTTTCCTCACTAGGCAAAGTATAAAGCTTTTCCTTGTAAGACAGGCATTATTTATCACACAGACAAAAAACGGTGATGTATGTTCATTCCAATAGTTTGGAACATTAAGTTCAAATCTCGAAGGCTTTTTCTATTGCAATGAACTGAACCTAAGCGTTTGACAACCCAGAATTGGATGCTATTGTATTTCAAGTGCAGCAAGTTAGAGACGGCCCATTTTCACGTAGAGTGGAGGATGAGATTCGACGAATGTCACTGCAAGTGTTCATTAACCAGTTTAGTTTTTACTGATGTGCATTTCGTTTAATATTCACGTTTTGTAAACTTTACGTGTTTTTGCAAGCGCGCTATAACTTAAAGACAAACGTTCGTTCAGTAAAACATTCGCTTGCAGTACGATATATGTGTAGGACAGCGTGCAAGTGCACAAACTGTGAAAGATACATGAGATATATGAGATCACTTTGCTTTTTGATACGATATATTTTTAGGTATTACTTATGTCATTATTTAAGTTATTTCCTTTTAGAAGCTTGGTGCGCGGAAAAAACAAAATATAAACTGACAGACACAATACAAGAAAGAAAGAATAGGGATTGTGGTAATATTTTTCAAAAGGTGTAATTCAAATTCACCTTTGATGTGATTAAAAATTAAATAGCAAGTAATGGACATGCGATAAAGATATGGTAAACATATATAGTGAACATATTCTTATCAAAAAGAACCTAACTCCTCACATGAAAAAAACATATAGATGTAACTCACATAGTACTGAGTGAAACTCACTTCTTAAATTACAAGTGATCTCGCCAGCTTGAATAACAACTGAGCTATATGGTGAGTTATATGATCAGTGAGTAACGCACTGAGTGGCACTCATACGCGGCGTCTCGTAGTTCATGTGTGAAGCATTTATGATGCTTCAGGCTGACGAGCACCTGAAGAATGCAATGCGCATGCATTTTATTACAGGACATGTGATGTGTGTGTGATTCACAAGTCATCGCAATACCAGAAACGATAAATATACGATAAATGACTGACACTTGATATAGACCAAAAGAAGTTGCAGCACAAGCCCTACTGATACACTAATGCAGAAATAAGATGCTCCCAAACGTGCTGCTTTTTACACGCCCATAGAGACCATTTGTCTCTCATATACAAGAATTGTGATAAATAAAGCGATTTTAAGACTATGAGAATATTAAGTGCAATAACATAATACTACAATGGCGATGACTCTTATTCTTACTCTACTTATCACCCGTTAACAAGAAACGCTATAATTAGAGTATTCGGTATATGAATTTGTATGATATGATGATGAAAGGAAATGGTTTCTATCAGCGCAATGTCCAAGTTTCACTGGAGTTAAGTTTTTAAAATTTTTTCTTTTTATGTAAACCCTTTGAAGAGGAGACACACAAAGCAATCGCATTGAACTTACAACTGCTAAACAATTTTATTCCAAAGTGTGCTTTTTGGATGGAAATCACTTTTTTATGTTATTTTTTATGTTACTATTAATTTTCGTATCATTAGTATCAGTTTTCTCTCTTAGCAAAACTCGTGTATATTTCAATCAGAATTTAAGCTTTCTGAAAAGCAACGGGAAACAATTATTGTTATATCTTTTAACTTACAATAAAAGAATATTGCTGTAGAAATCAAATATATAAATCATATTTGAACAGAAACATATGTGTCTTAAAATTAAACTAATGTATTTCAAAACCCACGAAAGACACGCATATTCACTTTTTGTTGAAAAAATACGAAATTAACATAATGCTATAGAGACAAAGACGTCACGTGACTCTAAGGAAAATAAAAGATTAAAGACAAAGACGTCACGTGACTCTGTTGATAACAGAGGATTATGTGAAACCCGTTTCACATCATGCTAACGGAAATTACAATTCAAACAATACAATTTAACATTTAAAGGTTTGAACCTTAAAGGAAATTTCCTTTACGCTAAAGTTAATGCCTTTTGTCAGTCCCAGCATATTTAATTATTTCATAACTTTTTGTCGTAAAACGTTAAACTACCTTCAGTCTTGAAACAGTTTTGATCTCATTTTTTCTCACTTTTCACACTTTAAACTCATAATTTTAACAAAATCAAGAGCAATGCCATTATTTCTTAAACATTTATTTCTAATTTAAGCATTTAAGTTTTCTGTAGAAGTCATTTGCATATGATAGCGTTTTTTTCTTTTTAGCTTTATCACGACACTATTTTAATTAACTTAACACAGAGCGCTTATTCTGGCATGGCACTTTATAACTACAAATATTACTTGTGCAGCAAAACTGTAATATTTTTATTTATAGAGCGCTTGTGCTAAGGTATGGAGTTACTTCAAATCCCAAAATAAATTCTGATAGTTCTGAGACGGCCCTTTGAAAATAAATTCCATTTTATTTTATATTTAAGCTGCTGTATTTTCTTATTTTTAATTTAACCTTTTTGCAATTTTATTTTACATTGTACCAATGCTTGACAATAATTTGCTGCACGATATTGACAATATGAAAAGCTTTTTCCAATAAATTGTTTGCGCAAATGTGTACATTTTTGACGTTTAGAGTGATTCCGCATTAAGCTAATAATCAACCGCCTGGATTAAAAAGAATATTAAAATAGTTTTTGAGGTACAGTGTAAGACATTCTTCAGTGTTTCGTCCCTTTTTTTGGTTTTCTAGTTCGCCATTTTTTGTGCTCTGTTTAACACAGCAGTCAGTTTTTTGGAATGCCTGTAAAGATGGCTGAAGCAATATTTTGATCCCCGATAGCTTTCTCAGTATTTAATACTTGATTTTAAAAGCATATACCAAGTCCATCTTCACCGAATGATTATATATTGTTAATTACAAGAACGAAAACTGTGTGTCATGTTGAGCAAAAAATAATTGACCATTCATTTGAAATTGAAGATCTTCATGTGAATTATTGTTCATTTCACGTGCCATTAAAGCAAAAATATTTGTTAGAGGTAGTTTTGAATTTAAATAAAGAAATGTCAGCAAGGAACCTTATTACAGTGTATATTCCTAGATAGCCATTAAGCTTGTTATATCAATATTATATACCTTTTGTATTTTTTAAAAATTATTTTAGTTAACCTTTCATTTTATTATAAATATGCACAATTATTAATCATGTAGATCATTTTTACTGCAGTGTGTTAAATTTCTAAGTACTAAGCTTTTGAAAACAGTAAAATTCTTTTTTCATTTTACATGATTTATTGCAGTATAAAAATCTAAAAAATTACATTAAAGTTAATAAATTGGCTGGGATATGTATTAATTCTTCTTTACCAAGCAATTATAAAAAGCCATATCCACATTTTCCTGAACAAAATTAGTCTGATTGAAGATTTGTTTCGTTCTATTTTGACTGATTAATTCAATGAAAACCATTTTTTTCTTGTTTTTGATTTTGTTGTTTTTTTTTAGTTTGCATAACAACCGCACAGCGTTTCTGATTCGTTTACTTGCTGTAAATTGAGAGCACCCACTAACATCAATTCTAACATCAAATATATATTTAAAAGGCAAGATTTAGATGCATTCCAGTTATCATAATTAAACGGTTTCTTGCTTCTTACATCCAAAACTATTGTTTTAAGCTCTTAAATTTCTGCATTCGAAATGTTTTGAAAATCTCGATAAAAGATATGAAACTTCTCCTATATACAAAATATTTAATGTATGATTGTATCTGATACAGTAATAAGTAGTCCTTTTATCATATTTAGATTTTTATCTGCCATCGGATGCTATCTTTTTACCACATAATTTAGATTTGTCATTTATCACAGGTTATTATCAGTTATTATCTGGGAATTTCCACGACGTGTTCTAACAACACAGTAGTCCTGCTACCCCGTGCAGCAAGCAACACGCAAACAAAAACGAAGGGTTTAGAGCATGAGCCAGTCACCTCTACCCCATCTTATTAAAATTTGTATGTCACTTGAATTATTTCACTTATATGTACATGACTTTGCTTCTTCTCCTATAGTTTTTGGCCGTTAATATGTGGGAATAATATGGGGATATGTGGGAATACTATGTGGGAAGTTGTCAAACATAGTTCAGACTTCGGTTTTGGTTGTTTTGGTGTTGTTTTAATTACCGCCCCTTTTTTATATTTTTTTTTATTTTTCTCTCTGCCAAGAGCTTTTGTCTGCTTTTCCCCAATCTGATAGAATTGTAATCCCACACTGGCATCATCAGTCAGCCAGGCCACTGTCCCTTGACGGTCTTGTTTGTTGTGATATGAATCATATTGTTTCTTAAACAGCCATAAACATCAATTTCAAACAAAAAGGGTGCCCTTGTTAATAGAAAAGAGGAAAAACGGTCTTAGATTCCTCATTTGCTTAAAACAGTGCAACATGACTTACTTTTACTGCATAAAAACATGCTCTTTTTTACAGCGAGTAATTTCGTTTCGATTTCCGTTGGGTTTGTTGGACAGATATTAACTTGACAAACTTACTGAAATGATGTTGATCAATACACTGATAGATCCAGGGGCTACTTATTGACTAAAACAAAACCAAAAACGTTTGGTGTTTAGCATATTATACTTGAAGAGTTTCACTTTTCTAGTGTAACTAAAATAGTAGGGGAATCCCCACGTTTCTCTTTTTTTGCTGCAAATCGTTTCCTCGCAACTTGTCAAAAAACGGTAATAGCTAGAAATTCGAAATTGCACATGAATGTGAAGGGGCATCCGGTCCGTGTACATTTCGTCCCTTCAATATTTCATTTCAAATGCAAAACGGAAAATAGAAAATCGATTCGATTTTCCAATTTTCCATTTTTGATTTAAAACGGAAATTGAAAAACAAGAAACAAAAATTTTAAATTTACAAAATTTCGTCTTGGGCGGCGCTACAGTCGCCGGTAAGCGGCATCAACAAACACACGTGGTATGATGCAAGTTCTTCACTTGGGCGATAACAAAGCACGTGAGTAGCCTATGGCTGGCTGAGCATTGTGTGTTGTTGTATCATATGGGTGGCGCGTTGCACGAGGTAAGCAGAATAAATGTGGGTTCTTTGGAATAGCTGACAGGACAGGTTCTGTGTTCTGGCGATTATACGCTTTTAAAACGGAGACTGTGACCTCAGGACAAAACCAAAAGCTATTTTCTCAAAGACGATATATTTTTGGCTTTTGTAAAAGGTTCTAATTATTTTTTGGTGACAAAAATGTTACTTCCATATTTTTGAAAGAATTTTTTCGCAAGCCATATTCCAAGAAATCAGTTTTATGGGCAGTTTTCGACCCAACCTTGTGGCAGGTTTTAATATGGTATTAACCTGACATTAACCTGTTTCATAGAATGTTTGTATTTCAAAGTGAACCAGTTGGGAATCTCCATACAGACATTGCGGACGGTATCGTATTTCTCGGAGTCAAAATAAAACGTATATAATAAAGCGTCTCAATTAATTTTAAATGATTAATAATAACTAAGGGTCGTCTTAATTGCAACGTCATAACTGCACGCATAGCCTTCGCAATTCAGTATTTGATTGACAGGTGTCACATATGATACACGCTGCGAGTACTGGTACCACTGTTTGAAAATTTATAGGATTCCACTGTGTGCCTATTTATAGCGTTATGTTCTATCGTTTAGCTACCTCCTGGAGGGAGGGGGGTGTGCTGAGATATCTCCATCACTCAGAACGTTCACCAATAATAATAATAATAATAATAATAATAATAATAATAATAATAATAATAATAATAATAATAATAATAATAA